>CBVK0101841940.1:0-11634 GCA_900067695.1 Picea abies
TGATCAACTTAATTATGTTAATCAATAATATTAGCATTATTAGCATATTTAAAATACCCAATATTAATATAATACTATACTAATACAATAGCTTAAGCTTAATATCTATCTATCTATCTATCTATCTATCTATCTATCTATCTATCTATCTATATATATATATATATTATTTTTTACTTTTATTAAATTTATCTAATTACCAATGTATATATTGCATATATGCTTATATTAAATTATATATAAATTAAACTAAATTAATAATTTTAAATTATTTCAAAATTAAACCAAATTAAAACAATTAAATTAAAAATAATTGACAATTTTAAAAGGATTAAAAATAAAATAAAACTAAAATAATCAAATAAAATAATTAAAATTTCTTTTTTAGTAATCACGTTCGGGCATCGTGGGTCCTCACATGAGGCCCACGTGCCCCTCCCTCCAGCTCTCCTTACCTAAAACCCTACACCCCACTTTCGTTCTCATAGTGCTCCATCATTTGCCACCTCTCTCACTTTGCAAGTGCGATCGAGGCCTCTCCCACTCTGCAAGTACGGTCGAGGACTTTCCCACTCTGCAACTACGATGGAGTTACGGTAATGGCTAGAGGATCCTCCCTTGATGACTTTGGCCCTGAGAGATTAGTCTTGGCTTAACTTGTGATGTTGCATGTTGTGTTTGGTGCAAGTGCGCTTGGTGTTCGACACTATGGGTGCTTGGTTTCGACTTCGATGTGTTGTGTTGTTAACTCTGTGGATTTGGAGATTTATGTGTTGACTGCACTTGATATGTGGACTTGGATTTTGATAATACATACCCTCCTCGTGCCTCCTCCTCCATGTGGCTTGGTTTGGTGCTTGTGTGCTGGATTTTTTGGCTAGCGTGTGGATGAGATGTGTGGTCTGGCATTGTGGGCCTAATGGAAAAAAGAAAACAGTGTTCCAAACCCACTGCATATAGGCATGCTTCCTTGCAATCCATTCACATATTCAGCAAGTTCATACATTTATGGTCTGTGTAAGCTAAATACCAGTATTTATTTGACTGGTATTGTAATTGTGGTATCCATGTTTATTTGTTTTCTTTCATCAAGTGAAATATATATTTTTTTTTTGGCCATACAACGACCATGGAAAGGCAAACCTTTATCTACTTCATAGGTTGGTGGTGGCTTCTGTAATAAATGGAGGAACAACTTCACTGTACTTTGTACTATGGGGGAAGGGACTGGAATCTTGTGGTCCCATCAGGAGAGTATTAGCAGAATATGCAGGGGCTATGTTGGGAGTATAATCTGCATTTTTTCACGGCTCTATCTTTGAATACCCAATGGAAGAGGCACCTTCATGATGTAACCATCACTTCTGCCACCCGTTTTATATTCCCCTTTTCAGTATGGCAATCAACCTTTGTGTAGAGCACAATGGTCGAGTCTTGGGCTTGGCGATGGTGGGATTTGTTTAGTGCATGGAGCATTTGGCATATGAAAAGTTCAAATGTTGACATGTTGTGCACACTATTCTCCCTTGCGGGCTTGGCGCTTGGCGTTGGATTGGTACTGGGATTTGATTTAATATTGTGGCTTGAATTCATATGTTATTGCTAACCCGTGTCACTTGTGTTCGGTGCTGGCTCATGGGTGCTGGCTTGTATGTTGTTGCTTTGGTAAATGGCTTGTGTTGTTGATGGCTGTAGGTGCGTGGCTCAAGATATGAAGAATAGACTTTACCTATTATACATTATTAACTATACTTTTTCTTATGTTACTACAGGCTATATTATTATTCTTGAGGTCTTTTATAGAACGAACTTCTCTCTTTTAGGATTTTTTATATGCTCGTCCATTCTGGGACTAGGTATGTTTGAAACAACTTCTTTAGATCACCAATTCTTTCTAGATATAAGGATTCCCTGTTAGCCTAGGCGCTTGATCGAAGCTTGCGTTGGTATGTTGCATTGCTTATTTGTCGGTTTATTTTCTAGATATTTTATTTTTCATTAAAAGGCTTTGTAAAATCTCCTTGAGTTTGGTGGAAAGAGTGCTTCGTGGTTTGCATATGACTAGAAGATTGTTTAAATTAAGGCATCTGCTTGTTGAATTTGTCAGGGTAGCAAAAATAAAACTTGGAGGTTAGGCCTCGGGCCCACCATTTTTATTTATTATACTAATATATTTCAATATATACATGAGTCTATTTATTTAAAAACAATTGTTTAAAATTTGTTGTTGTTGTTGTTTTTGGCTTGCAAGTTGCTTGGAGATTGAGCTCGGATTTATATCTAATTAAAGGGTTCCAGGGCCCCTGGGCTACTTTCAATATATATATTTACCCTATACATATTATTTAGGGTTTCAATATAACTATATTAGGGGTTGTTTAAATTTCTGGGTGGGAACAATTCCATTCCTAAATTGGGTAGGTCGGTAGGCCCTGGTCCAAGTTTTTAAAGTAGGGCTCTGATACCATGTGTAAGGTCTCTCCTACAGAGCCTTATAAAACATAATTTTAAATAGAGAAATGCTATCCTAAATTTTTTACAATTTAATATTCAGCATATAACCATTTTACAATTTAATATTCAACATATAACCATCTTCAGCAGAATTAAAATTTATGAGAAGTATGATAATAAACCACATAACACAGCATAATAATGAAAATACATACCTCCAACTGATGCTACTATTGTTCTCCAACTCTGCCTGAAGCTCTGCCGAAAACTAACTAACCTCCCAGCCAGCTAGGAACGGCCTATCTGTCTCCCTAGCTCCAAGATTCCTTATGGTTTCCTGGCCCTCAAGCCCAAAACTCCCAGCAACAGGTGCCCCCTATAACATGCCTTCAAACTCCAACAAGTTCCTCAAGAAAAAACCAGTAGTACAATCCTCCAACAAGCTCCTCCAGCCAAAAACTAGCAATACAGTCCTCCAACATGAAAATAATGCTCCCAAAACCCCCAAAAAAATTCCCCTTCTCGAGTGTTTTCCCCTCTCTTATCCTTCTTTCCCCCCTATATCATTCACCGCCTTCTCCCTCCATTAAACCTCACCCACCTTATCCTCCCTTTCATAAATGGGTTCATCTCCCGATACAAAATAATAATTAATAATTTATTAATATCTCCAAATAAAAATTAATAATTTATTAAACCAAATTTCATTAAACAATTATTTAATCATGAAATTAATTAATTAATTAATTAAACCGATATACATTCAACAAATATTTAATTATGACAATTAATTAATTAATTAGGGTTGTTACAAGAACTGGGCCGCGAGTAAATTGAACCTGCGGGGTAACAAATGGGGGTCTGTGTAAACTGAGGCTTCAAGAGATGATTTGGCTCAGTATCTTGAAGATCCTTAACTGAAAGGTTGTGCAACCCCTAAAAGAGAAGGGGGGCTGCATCGATTTGTTATGGTACACACTAATTTTGCATGATTGTTTGTAATTATAAAGTTAGAGTTTCCCTCTAACTTTCTACAAAATATTGCACCAAGTAGTACTAGTAGAAATGATGTTGTACAAGCTAAGGAACATGATCAAGAAAATGAGGATCTCATGGAAGAAGATGATGGGACAAATCAAGTTAATGATCCCATGGAAGATGATGATGGAAAAAAACAAATGATCCAAGATTCGCTTGTTCAGCCGGATGAGGATGGGGACAGTGATGGTATTTATGATGAACCTCTATTAGAAAAAGAAATAAACGACTTTATGAAAGCTCAAGAGAAAATAATCTCTATGCTCCATTATTGCTAGTGAACTTAAAGTTTATGAATCATTTGTCGAACACTTGTATGACACAGATCCTAAGGTATGTAATATGTTTCATCTCATATACATAAATGATGATTTTTTTCTATTTGTTTTTAGTGTTAATTAATATGTAAAATAAGAATGCAATTTTTTAGATTAATATTCTTTACATTAACTAGTTATTTGTTTTGTTGTAGATTGTTAGGTGAATTTTTGTTACCATCGTCAAAAATTTAACTCGCACATATCGAGATTTGCATGCCGTTATGAAAGACATTGGAATGGATTATCAAACTATAGATGCATGTCCTGATGATAATATTATATATTATGGACAACATTCTTTGAAAACAGAATTCCTGCAATGTCTTATCAATAGATATTGAACCAATCAAGTAACAAAAAGGGTGCCTCGAAAGGTTCTTTATCATATTCCCATAATTTGACGTTTGCAGCAATTGTTCAAGTGTGAAAGCATAGCACAATTTATGGATTACCATGCACGTAATAGAAGTGGATATGGTGTTCTTCAAATGCCTGCTGATGGTTATGCATTTAGGGAAATTGAGGAAAAATGGGAAGATTTCAAAGATGAACCTCGTAATGTTATGCTTTCATTGGCAGCTAACGGTGTTAATATATTCATAGAGCTCAGGTCTATTTACTCAGTGTGGCCTGTTTTTGTTATCAACAATAACATTCCTCCTTGAATGTCAATAAAGAGGGAACACATAATGTTGACAATGATTGTTCTAGGTATTTGTTTACATTAGTTTTTTGAATGTAACAGTTTCATTTGTTTTGGTTTTTGCATAATATCTTTTGTTCATTTATTTACTTATATATACATATCATGGTTATAGTAATTATGTGTAATTTCAAACAATTAGGTAAGTACCAAGTTAAAGATATGAATGCATATATCTAGCCTCTTATCGACAAGCTACTAAAGTTATGGGTTGGCATCACTATGTATAGCATCTGTAAACCAATCGGGGAGAAGAAATTTAAATTTTGTGGAATAGTTTTATGGACATGAATTCATGATGCCCTGGGACTAACACATTTTTGTTGTATGTAGAATTCTATTGCTCTTTAATACTATATAATTTTTTAAAGATATCATGTTGCATGTTTAATTTTTAAATAATCTCATTGTATAATTGACATTAATCCATTTGTTGCAGGTGTTCAGACAAAGGGTAAATTTGCATGTCCAGTTTGTGGTCCTAAGATGAAGTATCATCATTCAATAAGTTTAGGAAAGGTGGTGTTTAATGAGTATAGGCACCTCCTCCCTAAGAACCATTAGTATCGTACTACTGAAAAACATATTTTCAATGGGAAAGAAGAGATTGGTTTAAAACCACAAAGAATGACACCTCACCCATGGAGGTTGGAATATAATAGAAATCATCAAGGTACACAATTTCTTTATGTATCATATATGTAATGTTTTGAATGTTTATTTTAATCATTGAATTTATTTTACCGTATTTGATAATTATTTTTTTGTTTTCTTTTATGCTCCATGAAGGACGTTGTCATGAAGGTATTAATAATGGGCTTCCACGAGGAATGAAATTATATCCCACTCAATTCATGAGGTTTCCCTACTATGAGGAGGTAAAAATAGCTCATTTGTTTGATACAATGCATATTAGGAAGAATGTGACAGAAACATTATGGCGAATCATAGATGGTAGAAGGGATAAAGAAAAAATTGTCAAAATTTGTACTGACATTCAGGAAGCCAATCATGCAATGTGAAGTGTGATCCGATCAAATAGAGATGGACTAGACCGAAATAACCTTCCATGGTTATTAACAGAGAAACAAAGAAATGATGTAAAAGAGGTCATTCAAATAATTAAATTTCCCAATGGTTTCCTTCAAACATAAATAATATCTTAACGAACAAATGTGAATTTGGTGGGGTAAAAACACATGATTGGCATACCTTCATTAAGGTAATAATTTTGGTATACATATTTAAATATATTGGCCTTATACATCTTTTAATTTTTTTATTTTTTTGTCTACTTTGGTCGAAACAAATAACGATTCATTTTTTTTGTTACAATATGTTCTACTGCTATCTCTCCCAAATGTCTTTGACAACAACGTCAAACAAGTTATATATGATCTTGGAAAATACATGAGGTAAGTAGTTGTGATTTATATGCAAAATGTTCTTTCAATTTTTTGTTGTACTTAATGACATGTGTTTTACTTGTAATGTAATATATTATATTATGTTATGTTGAAACATGTTATTTTCTTATGTCATGATCTCATGTAGATGGTTGTCATTGAAAGAAATCCATGAAGATGATATAAAGTATTAGAAGAGACAAATTCCTTGGCAAATGTGTGAAATGAAAAAGTATATACCTCCAACATTTTTTAGTGAAAAATAACACTACCTCATACACCAACTTGAGGAGATTAAAACTTGTAGACCTGTACACACAAGGTCAATGTGAATGGTGGAGAGGCACTTGAAATCATTGAAGTATTTGGTTAAACAAAGAGCATGTCCTAAGGGTTCTATGGTGGAGGGATATATGGTATATCAATCCATGGTGTATATTAGTCATTATCTTCCTAAATTATCAGTGTCAACTATGCATGCAGTGGATCACATTTGGGACGTGAACTCCATCAAAAAATTTGAAGATCAGGAGCACCTGTTGGGGAAAGGTAGAATGAAAAAAACGAGAGGTAATATATTAATAATTGTGGATATTTATATTAATACATATAAATTTTCACTTTTTGTGTATATGATCATACTCATTAATATATTAATATATGTTATTTCATAAATTATTAATATTTACCACAGACGTTATAAATAATATTTAATATTGGTGAATTATGATTTTTTGATTCAGTTGCTCAAGATTTGGATGCACTACATTTATACATTGCAAAAAATCTTGAATGGATGAATGTATGGATCGAAATATGTAAACAAAATCATGGCGGTAATTTATCATGGAAATGACTGTCTGAATTGGTTAAAGAAGCTCGTCGTAACGGAGATGCCAATGTTACGCAAAAGGAAATTGATTTAGCATATGGTTTGAAAGATGGACAGGCAAGAAAATTCACCCATTTTATTCAATTATTGTAATGTCCCTGGCCACCCAAGCTGGGCCACGATACATGAGAGAATGCTTTCATCTTATCTGCAGAACATACTGTAACATACCCACATCCAACTGAGCTATGCCACATAAATTTTCCCAACTGCATGCAATTAAAATATACACACACAGAGCTCTTGCGGAAACATATATATAAATCATAAACATACAAATACATCTGTAAATGCATGGATTCACATGGAAATAACAATAAATGTATACATGCAACATATGCGGGCAATACCCATCAATATGAACACGTAAATAATAATGAAGCAAGTAAATTTATCACACAATTGACACTTATCTTGGTAGGCATATCACCAACTGTGAGCAAACCATAAACGAACCTCCCAGCCTTAGACCACACTTCTCATCACTCTCAGTAGTGAGTCACCCCTGAGCTGGGACTAAACTCCACCCGGGTAAAGGGTTCCTAACCAAGCTAATGGATCATGTACAATAGGAAAGACTCCATCACAGGTGTCAGCTCAAACTAATAGCCTACAGTCCCTCATTCCCCACACGCCTATCCTAGACTAGGAAGTGTGCCCCTTCTCTGCTCAACAGTCCTTCGACTGCCTCACTTCCTTTCCGGGCTTCAGCAATAGGATAGACAGGAAGTCTCAAAGCCCTATAGCTATAGTTTAGCACCTTCAAGAAATCAATTCCCAACAATTCTCTCACCGAGATAATTGCTCACGCACCTGACAACCCGCCTCTTCAATATCCCACGGGCCTGACAACCCACTTCTTTAGTCCACCTCCCTAGCTAACCAGCTACACAAACATATATGGCTATCGATATAGGTTCAGGTATAGTGACATGAAGGTATAGAAGATATCTCAATCAATGAGTGAATGATCATGGGATGGTTGAATGATGGAAAGAATGATAAAAAATGAACTAAGTCCAAACAATATGTATGCATGTCCCCAAATTGAAACTTGTCATGTTGGGAGCTACTTTGGCCCACTTGTCCTCAACTTTGGAACTTAGGATAAAATAATTACCCATACTTTATACTTTAAGAAATATTAAGATAATATTCCTTGTTGGCTTAAGATCCCCATCTTAGCCCCTTTTCCTTAACTTGTATCCCCCACCCTTTCCCTAACTAGTGGAGTTTAGTCCCCCATACTCTTTTATCGTGGTCGGTCTGTGCACAACAACGTATTTTATATTAATTATGAGATATATACAAAAGTAGGCACACTGGCCTTTAACATCTAGGCTCTTTGGCCTAATCAAACATAAGCATCCTAGCTTATAATAACTGGCTCACCAGACTATAAAACACAGCATATACACAAAGGCTCGATGGCCTCAATATTGCACGCACTCAAGTTGTTGCGCACGGTCTCCAGGAATGTGCACACTACATCATTTTACTGTGCAATACAAGCGCGCACTATGCCATGAAATATGCATACAAAATGATATCAAACAACTCACCAGCTTAAGTACATTTTCATTTACATTACAATTGGGTTTGGCCTAGGGATATTATAGTTATTTTATATTATATTAATGTGACTACATGTCTACTTATATCTTTTTCATATAATTTCCAAGTTATATAAATATGTTAATTTATTAATTGACAATGCATCTTTTACATATATGGCATATTGCAGTTGAAACACCACAAGGCTATGTAGTGCAATGATCGTAAATTTCGCATCAAACAGTTGGATGAAACTAGGAAAACTTACTATAGTGGGATAACTACAGTATTCTAGGTCACTAATGTTTCCTCTAGGAGTGACAGACATCCTAGAGAATATGAAAATAGATGTTATGGGTATTTAAATGATATACTTGAGTGTGACTTTAATTCCTTCAAATTAGTTCTATTCAACATCAAATGGTATAGGTTACGAATGCATGAACATAGTGAGGAAAGAACTTTTATTCAACATGCCAATGGATTTCTGATGATTAAAACAATGATGTTTGAAAAAGGACATGATTTCTATGTTTTTCCAAGCCAATGTAAACTGGTCTTTTACTCAAATGTTCTAGGTGAGAGGGATTGGTCATTTGTTGTTAGATATGATCCAAGGGGAAGGCTAGTTAAGTATACTCATGTACATGAAGAAGATGATATTGAAGAAGAAGATGATTCGCTAGATCAGACAGAACCGAAAGATCATGCAGGGTCGACAAAAGAAGAAGACAAAGAAGATCATGATCCAGGCGTAGGATACAATGCAATTCTTGATGATGATGTAGATGAAAATATGCTCGAAAACGACATTGATGACGATGATGATATCGTTAATCCTTTCAACATCATTTTTGAAACGGATGATGATACAGATGTCGAGTTGGATGAAGAAGAAGATACATAATAAGGACGATTATACAGATGTTGAATTGGATCAGGTACATGACTATATATTTTAATTTGTATGAATTATTATCTTAAAATAATTTACTTATGTCATGGATTAATTACATGTTTTTTAAGTTTTATGCGACTTTTTTATATCCTATGTTACATGTTGTTTAATTATTATGTGAAACCTAAGAATAGTCGCCAATATACTAAAGTACGTGGTAAACTAATAATATCATTCACATAATTTCATTTACCTTCAATAATTTTTGTTTTTGTAGTTTCTATGCATGAATCTTACTAGGTTGCTTTCGATTATTTTCTATTTTATAGATTGGGTGTTGGGGAATTGAGAGTGATGTGAAGGGGAGGGGAGGGGCCATATGAGCTTCCACCTTCACATGATTGGCCTTGTTTAGTAGAGGATAAATTATTCTTGAAACCAAGAGAATCTCATTCATTTTTATACCATTATGATCATAGATAGACTATTCACATGCCTTAATGATATGGGAGGGTTTCTGGACCCAAATTTGACTCACACACCCACTTGTTTCCATCATCAATTTGACTTCCAAAGACAAATTTTATGGTCTAATTTTCCCAAACTATGCTGTAATTTTCCCAAACAATGAATGGGTTAGGAATAGAGTCAAGCTCAACATGAGGGTTTTCTTTCCTCGCTAATTCTACCAAGCCCATTCCCTTGGATGTGGTTTCTCTAGAATATAATTGCTAGGGATAGTGGGGAATATTGTTAATGATCCATTCATGCACGTCACTAATTAGATGACAAGGAATTTGGATACCTTAAGATAGTCATAGTTACTCCCTTTGTTTTCCCACACTTGATTGAATTTCTTCACTTTGACATGCAGCGCAATCGGAATAAATCACATTGTGTCTTTAGAAGGGTTATGGGTTATGGGTCGATGATTTAGAAGGTTAGGGGGTGTAGATTCAAGGTCTAGATTAGGTGATTATTAACACATTAACCCCTATCATATAATATATAATATAATAATTATTAAATATATATAATTATATTATATATTAATTATATACAATAATCAAAACCAAAAGAAAAAAAATTACATTTCAAACCTCATGCGTGCACGTAAGGAGAGAAAACCGCAAGGATACTACATAAGGAGATCAAATAAGGAGAGATGAGGAGAGCAGAAGAGGAAATCCAAGGAGAGTCGATGAGATCACACCATGAGGAGAGCCGAGGAGAGCACACCATGAGTAGCTTCCCAAACCCTGATATTTACACGAGGGAACACTGGAAAAGGAAATCTAGGGCACAACACACGAGGAGACAAAATTCACAAAGGGAGGAGGAGATTGAACTATAAGGAACACTGTGAGCATGCTTGAGAATGGTGAGTGGTTGTTACCATCATGCAATTTTCATTATTGTCCAAATTGATTTGGAAAACCTTCAGTGTAAATAAATCCAATGAATCGAGTTGATGATGTTTTCTTACCTGTGTTTGGGAGGGTGGTTGTTAGCATGCATAACGGCCAGGCACAGTGAGAATTATTCCATAATGTTAGTTCATTTAGGAAGGATCTACTTCACCAAAAATCTCAACCCCCTTAAGCATTTCATTTTGATCAATCTGAAGAAGGTCATCACGCCTTCCTTCCCAACATGATTTTTTTGCATTGAGATACAACTTTTATAATTATGGATCACACCAACCTAATTTTCTTATGGGAGAAGGAAGACAATATTGGTAGAGAGAAATCATATCAGTGGGCAAGCCAATGAAACATAGGGATGATGAGGTCATATCAGTGTCTTTGGATTCCAGATCCTTTGTGCATAGAAATTTTGTTTATGGGATTACTTTTAGATCTTTAACATAGTCATTCCATCGATGTTTATTGAGATAAACATAGAGTTTCACCTTTCTTAATTTCACAATTGTGAGGCTATTGAAGCCTACAAGGGAGTCACATGATTCAAGTGGAGAGGGGTTGGCTCAAATGAAGAGGAACATTCCTATTTCCCCCTTTTGGGATTGTGATCACATAATAAGAGGGAATAACCTCTTCAAGGATGTCCCTTAACTATGGATTAAGACAAATACTAAGGGCACTTGCCTAGTCATTGGAATGATTAAGGAAAACAATCATAGACATAAAAAATTATATGTAAAATAGAAAAAAAGTGGAGTATATGTGTAATGTGTCAAAATAAAATAAAATATTATTAAACTTCTTGAAGATCCACAATTAACTCCAAGAAAACCCCCTCAAAGTTTGGCACTCCTCAATAGAGGTGTAAAGATGCTCAAAGTAGGGTTTGATAAAGTCTTTGTTGCCACACATTTCTCTCCTTTGAAGTGCTTCCTCAAACCATGC
>CBVK0101841955.1:0-10725 GCA_900067695.1 Picea abies
ATGATTCTTAGTCATTTTGAAGCTATTTTCAAGGCATTTAATGTGAAGTATTTCTCTACAAAGATTGTTTTTATAAACTTTTTTATTACTTAATTATATTCAACAAATTGCTTGTATCAAGAAAGTCTATGGTTTTATGAAGTGTTAACCAACAAGTGTACTTGAAAATATATAGTTTTCTTTTTTCTTTGTTCCGATCAAGTACACTTTGACATATTATCTCTTCATTGGTTATAAAACTAGAATTTCTGATCGGTGGTGACTTGTGAGAGGGGATATTTATCTAGCCACTTTGACTTTGCCTTCTCAAACCCCCAGGTCATATGGGACGCATCCCTTGGGATTACCACCCTAAATAAAAGAAAACATCCTATTGCGGTGACAGTGATAGGATAGTCTCCCGTTACACCAATTTTATATGCATTTACCTTCTCTTCTATCAAAGTACAAATTGTGTGATAACAGTTCTAACATTGTAAGTTGTTGAGCAATTTTTTTTTTCCTGTTAGATAAGTTTTCGAATGCACATCGGCATATCATTTCAATGAAGATTCCATAACCCAACAAAGGAATGAACTTGACATATAGTTCTCAACATACCATAGGGGTATGTTTATATGTAGGTTGATCAAGATTGTAAGTCCAAGATTGGGGAAAATAGAGATTGAAGGATACTTTACATAGCTCCTAGACCAAATGAGATAACATATTTTGAAGTTCCCTAGAAGAAGAAATAGAAAAAATCATGCCCTAAGGAACTGAGGCGAAGTTCCAAATTCCTAGTGTATTATTGAGAGATAAAACATGGATAATTACTCTCTTAAAAGAATTAATAAATTTTCAAACAAAGGTTAGATCATGGGACCAAGTCTTATGAATAAATAACTAGAGAATATATGTGGCTTGATCATCCAACAACTGCAAGCGAGGAAAATCTATGACATTCGATCTATGTCACATTGAAAATTTGCATGAGAAACAAAATGCATAAGGGGTATGACGATAGATTTGGGATGCATGCAAAGAGAGTTGAATGGAATTGCCTGAAAAGAGAATAGAGGGTAAAACCACTCCTATTGAGTCACAACAATGGTATTCCATTTTTATCTGACTGCTTATCCATCCAATCGGTGCACACATGTATGCCACCTCGAACTAGTGTAGCAGTCCACCTAGGACAATGGGGAGGATCGATGACAACATGGCATACCAATTGATAACTCATCATAGCCAGTCCAAGAATGACACCTCTATAGAGAGGGTCGACTAAGTACTTTGGTCACCGCATGAAACTCGACTACATGTAGGCTAAACCCAGAGCCACATAAGCATTGACGTGGACCAATATTAATCTACCACGTGTCTGTGGGACCATGATGACATCACTCAAAAATTCACTCCTCCTCCAAAATTTTCAAAAGAACTAAGCCACTAGGAATATAACATGTGTTCATAAAAAGGCTTTCAAAAGAACTAAGCCACTAGGAATATAACATGTGTTCATAAAAAGGCATGAAGAAGAATATTTCAAATGGGTGAGGGATACAATGATGGCACACCAAATTAGTTGGGGATAAGATGACACACACTAAGAAATTTGGCCTTGCATCTGGGTTCTTTTACTAGTCATCATATTGTTACCTATAGTTGATAGAGGGTAGTAATCATTGCTCGCACACACACATCCACACAAGCTAGAGATATCAAAATTCACATCATGTGTAGAGAATCACTTTTATTTATTAGTTCTATCCACAAGCATGTGTCGAGCTCTTATAGGAGAAAATGAAAGGAGAATACAGAACCAATATGTGAGTAATTTTCTCTCTATAGGTGAGTTACTCAGATGCCAGGAGTCGTAGATTATGACCCACCTACTCATTCTCTCCACTGAGGAGAGAACTATCATACATCTTGGCTACAGATGTTTGGAGAGTGTGTTGTGCATTTTTCCAAGGAGAGAATGTCTCTCCCTAGTATCATTAATTTAAATTTGAGGGTAGAGGGACATTCAGGAATCTACCCTAAGGTGTATTTGTATCAATTGACTAGCTCCTTACAGAAGCTTGAGGAAAATTATTCAAATAGTTGGTAAATGGTACTATGCATTGATGAGTGGTAGTGGGTGAGAGGAAATGGTTAAACATTCTTCTATCCAACTAAGGAACTTAGTTGTTAGACAATTGAATGTGTCTAGCATAGTATATGAGGTTCTAATTGAGTCACCTAGAAGAATCCAGATAGAATCTCAATTTGACAAAGAGAACACATCCAACAACAACATCAACATGTTAACTCTGGTAGTAAAAATTCATTTTTATCTAGTTAAAATCAGATAAAATTAGTTGGAAAACCAAAGGTAGTATCAAGAAAATGACAAGTTATATCCATTTTCAAGAAGCAATTTTGGATTAAATGAGTGGTTTTATCGGAAACAAATAGGTCTATAAAGTAATATAAGGAGTTGACTCTTAGGGTCAACACTTTGGGGAATTTAAGCATTTTTTAGAACTGAAGCCGGTGAATAGAATCCTCATATACAAACATATTATAAAGCAAACATTCTTCATGAGATTCATTCTCTCCATTATGTTTTAGTCTGTAATTCCTCTTTTTGTTCCTGTGTTCTAGTAAAATCCACCTCTCCTTTGGATTCTTGTATCAGATCCCCATTAATAAAACTTCAATAAACAAGTTATGCAACATAGTCAATGTAACTGTGTGGTGTATGGATATGACATAGAAGTTATTTCCTCTTAACAAATGACCACAATCTTGTCATTTCTTCATATTTTTGGATGATATGAAGATGGTATCTCCATGTATGTGAATATCTAAAAATGTTTAATTGTTTGAAGCATGTTTTAATGATCCGTTATATGTGTTAAAATTGTTGAATTCTTAATTGCTCAGCACATTATTCTATTTCCATAAGCTATGAGATTCATTCCTTGTAGTGTCTCATATGGTTATATTGTTTTTATTTTAATTCACCACCTCACCCACCTCTAAATCTAAATTGTCTAAAACGGTCATGGAAAATTTCCTCTTGGAGTTGAGAGTTTTCATTATTTGAGCTAAGAATGCTTGAGGGAAAAGAGTTTTAAAATATAGAGAGAAAAACTTAACCAAATTTGCATAATGTTATTTAATGCAAGCACAACTTCAATATTTTCCCTAAGTCTTATCCCCTAGGGTTCCTCACAATCATTCCATTGATAGCATGGAACATATCAAGGGAAAACAAGAAATACAAATAAATATGAACTCACTATGGAGTAGACATTCACACTATGGATAATATGGCTACTACAAGGTCTTTTACTTCCTATATTCTATTCCAATATGCCACTCCCTTTTCTTTGCTTAATTATGGAATAACAATCAATACAATAAGAATGATACTCCTTCCATTCCTAGAATCCCAATGTTTAACAATGTATTAATAACCATATATGGTCAGGGATAGGGTTTTTTCATTCCTCAACTCTCAATTAGGGTTATGATTTTGGACCCTCTAGAATATTCTTGAAGGTCCACACATGACTAGCTTCACATGTGTAATTAATGGTAGTTGACCTAGCATCCACTTACTATTATGTCATTCCAAGGAACACGTCAACTTGTGGGATGCATAATTTCCTCATACAAACTCTAATTGAGGTGATATTGTATGTTTCTGAATATGAAAAACAACATCAAAAGGATAGGGACTATGTTCACAAAGTTTTAACGCAAAAAAAATTATTTAATTCCCCAATTGGATATGAAATTTTCAGGACCCCAAATCCCCAAAAGAGGACCTATCCCTAAAATGGGCCCTAAAATCCAATAGCTCTATTTTTTCCACCTAAAGAGTACCCAAATAGATGAAAAATTATATATTTCCCCATTTTCAATCATCACCCCTACTCCTTCCTATCCTATAGTAGTATACCCTACCTAACATAGGTGAACTAAGATTAACATATGTTTTCCTACACTAGCCTACCATTACCCTAACCTAGGTATCACTAGTGCTACACTAAATTACCATACAATACTCTAGCCTAGCTTACCCAATTTAACCTACCTTATTGTATATTTTCCTACCATACTTAACCTAAACTATCCTAGCCTAGCTTAACCTATCTAACCTTGGCCTAACCTACCTTACCATTTTCCTAAAATACCCTTCAGATCCTTTACCTAAAATACCCAAGCTTAACCTAAACTACTATATAGCCTAAACTAACTTTGGAAAAGCTATATTACAATACATTAATATATTCCATCCTAGCCTAGAATAACCTATTTTGTCTTGGCCAACCCCACCCTACAATACCTCACCTATCCTTATCTACCCTAATATATACCAAACTTACCTTACCCTACACTTTCCCACCACTAGCCTATCCTAATGCTTACCCTAGACTATTCTACTCTATCCAACCTACCTTGGATTATCATAGCCTACCCTAATTTACACTGCCATTACCTAGACTACTCTAACATATCTTACCATACCATATTATAATATAACCATTTCCTAGTTTAGACTACCCAATCCTAGCCTACATTAACATATCCCATCCTAGCCTACCTAGTGTAATCTACCCTACCCTAAACTAAACTATACTATCTAACCTACTTTGACTTGACCTGCACTAATCTATCCTATCCTAGCCTACTATAGCTTAAACTAACCTTGAAAACCCTAGATTATAGTACATTAAAATATTTGTACTAGACCAGGCTAACCTATATTATCCCAGATATTCAATCCTAGCCTACATTAACATATCCCATCCTAGCCTACCTAGTGTAATCTACCCTACCCTAAACTAAAATATACTATCTAACCTACTTTGACTTGACCAGCTATTCAAACCCTACCATACATCACCTAGCCTATTCTACCCTAATATAAATTGAACTATATTTTCCTACTCGTGCCTACCACCAGCCTATCCTAATGTTCACTCTAGAATATTCTACTCTATCTAACCTACCTTGGAATATCATAGCCTACCCTAATTTCAACCAATATTACTTAAACTACCCTAACATATCCTATTAGAATCTATCCATTTCCTAGATTAGACTTCCCTAGCTTATCCTACATTAACATGTCCCATCTTAACCTACCTAGTGTAATATACCCTACCCTAAACTAAACTACACTACCTAACCTACTATAACCTCCTCTACACTAATCGATCCTATCTTAGCCCACCATACTTTAGCTTCACCTATTTAGCCTAATCTACCCTAGCATACCTAGAGTAATCTACCTTATCAGAACACAATGTAGTTAGCCTAACACTAACTTGCCACTAGTACTATATCCCAGTGTACTTAGACTCCCTAACATTAATTTGGCCCACCTAACCTAATCCAGCTTATCCTAGAAGAACTTACTATACCTAACTTAATCTACCCTGCCATAACCTACCACTATGTTAGCTAAAACCACCCTGTCACACTTAGCCTAATTTACCACTTTCCTAGCCTAGAGTACCTTAGCGTACCTACCTAACCTAAATTACCTTTTCCTACACTAAAATAGCATAGCCTAGACTACATTATCCTACACTATACTAACATATCCTACCCTACCCTACTTTAGCCTATTTTTCCCTATGCTAAAATATCCTAATATAATATACACTACCACTACCCTAAGCTATCCTACCGTACCTTAACATAGCTAAACTAATCTATTTTATCCTATACTAACCTACCATACCCTAACCTAATATACCTATCATGGAATACTAGTGCCATATCCTAGACCATACATACTCATCTACTTTTATTTTAGACAATCACATAACTACCCTAACCTATCCTTTCCTACCTAACGTAACCAACCCTACTTTGGAATAACCTAGAACTACCCTAACCTAGACTTTCCTACCTAGTTTACTCTACCATACTTTAAACTAACCTACCCTACCCTAGCGTAGCATACGTTAACATAACACACCTTATCATACACTAACATAATAGACCTTAATCTACCCCACGTTCAATAATATATCCTACATTACCCTACCACTAACCTAAACTAGCCCTACCTATAATTCCTAGTCTAGTCTACTCTATCCTAGATTAACCTACCCTACTTAACATAATATACCTTACCCTAGAAGTTACCAATACACTAACTTAACCTAAACCTAGTAATATACCCTACCCTAAACTAGCTTACAACTACCTTAACCTAACCTTACCTACCTACTTTGGACTAACCTACATTATCCTAGACTAGCTTACAACTATCCTAACCTAACCCTACCAGCCTAAGCAAATCTACCTACTCTAGACTAACCACCCTAGCCTACACTTACATAACACATCCTATCATACACTATCTTGGACACCTTAGCCCACCCTACCTTAGACTACCCCACCCTACACTGATCTTTTGTATCATATCCTAACCTTCTTATCCCAATTTAGTCTACCCTAAATTACACTACACTACCCTACCACTACACTATCATAGCCTACATCACCTAATATACCTTACCACCACCTTCTATTATACTACCTAGCTTAATATACCCTACAAAAACATATACTACATAATATAATCTAAGCTTACCCTTCCTAATGTAATCTATTCTACGCTGCCCTATCCTACAAAGACTAGTTTTCCCTGATCCACTCTAAATTAACCTACTATGCCTAACTTAATATACCCTCCCTTAGCCTACTATTAAATTACCTTAAACCACCCTATCTACTTAGCCTAATTTACCATTTCCCTAACCTAAACTACCTTATCCTACATACCTATCCTAGAGTAATCTATCTTAAATAAAACTAACATTCCTTACCCTATGCTGTTTTAGCCTACCCCACCCTACACTAACATATCCTAATATGATCTACCCTACATTACCCTAGTCTATCCTAAGTTATCCTACCCTACCTTTTCATACCTAAATTAATCTATTATATCTTAGATCAAGCTACCCTACATAACCTAATCTAACCTACCATGGACTACCAATGCCTTACTCTAGACTACAGACACTAATCTACCCTACCCTAGACTAGACTAAAACTATTGTAACCTATGTTAATCTACCCTACTTTAGATTAACCTACTCCTCCCTAGACTACCAATACCCTAACCTAGCCTACAAATACTAATCATCCCCACTCTAGATTCACCTACAATTACCCTACCCTACCTTAGCATACGACACCTTTTCCTACCCTACACTAACATATATGATCCTAACATAACCTACTTGGCCTAATCTCCTTATACCCTAAACTACACTAAGCTACCTTACCACTATTATAGATTAGCCTACCTATCTTAACCCACACTATCCCACCCTACCCTCTGTTACCTAGGCTATTTGATCATACCCTTAATCTAAAATACCCTTCCCTTGCCTACCATAGCCCATATTGGACTACCTTATCTTACATTAACCTATTATGTCACATCCTACCCTACCCTACCCTGACATAAGCTACTTAGTCTAATATACCCTTTTCTATAACAACCAACCCTACCCAACCTAATCTAGCCTAACTTAGCCTACATATACTAATCTAACTTACCTAACTCTAACTTAACTTTAAACATAAATCATAAGCCCCAATCCTAAGTATAAATCCTTAAGACCCAATTCTATGTGTAACCGTGAATTCTAATCCTAATCTTAATCTACACTATTCTAGAATAAACTACCCTACCTAACCTAATCTACTCTACCCTAGCGTAAACCCCTAAGCCTAAGCGTGAATCCTAATACTAATCTTAATCATGTACTAACTTACCTAGTCTAGGATACTCCACCCTCAATTTAAACTACCCTTCCCTTGACTACCCTAGCCTACATTATCCTATCTTAGCTAGCCCTACCTAGATGAATCTACCCTACCCTAAACTAAACTACCTAGTGTAACCTACTCTACCTAACCTAATATATTTTACCTTATCCCACATAAACTAATCTACCCCACCCCACCCTAATCTTATGCCTAAATCCATTAAGCCTCAATCCCAAACCTCAACCCTAAGCATATGTCTAAATCCTAATCCTAAACATAAACTTAATGCTTAAAGAATAAATCTGAATCCCAAGCCTAAGTCTAACATATGATTACCTTGCATTAAATGACATGTAATAATATATAACATTATGCACATTATAAACATATAAATGGCATTCATTTTATAATATTAAAATAAAATAAAACATCCATTATCTCATTTCATTTGATGTATAAATTTAACATATAAAATTCAATAAACACATTTTATAAATAAACACAAAAATAAGTATAATATAATAAACAAACATATAAAATACATAATAAATAAACAAATAAAATTTTTAATAAATAATTTAAAGTTTTATAATATATAAAAAATAAAATATATAAATCTAGCATATTTAAATCTAACAAATACAAATAATTGCAAATCTTAGCCTAATGAAACATAAATTTTAAGTAAATTTACATATTTCAAAAATAAAATTTATTAAGTCATTTTACTCTTTCTTAAAATTACTATTTATATTATTAATATTAAATTCCAAAAAATAATAATATTTATCTAATTTACATATTTCAAAAATAAAATTTATTAAGTCATTTTACTCTTTCTTAAAATTACTATTTATATTATTAATATTAAATTCCAAAAAATAATAATATTTATCTTTTATCTTAGTAAAATTGTTATTTATATTATTAATATTAATATTTTTTAAACTTTATTTCAACAACTTTTCTCATTAAATTTTCCATTAAATATATAGGAAAACAATTATAAATCCAAATATCAATATCATTATTTATTTAACAAATGCATATCCTATCACTATGTACATATGACTATTTACTTAACAAGTGTATTCATATGTTTATATGACTATTTATTTCCTATGTTTATTTAAATGTAAAATCTCTCATTAGTATAAAAATTATAATCATTTTTTTTATAAAAATAAATTATATAAAAGATATGTATACGAAATGGTAATGACTTATAAATTTATAAAAATTATAATATTTTTTTTATAAAAATAAATTATATAAAAGATATGTATACGAAATGGTAATGACTTATAAATTTACAGCGATATTCATTAAAACGTTACTGAGAAAAGAGTGATTTACCAATCATATAAAAATTAATAATAAATAAATATAAAACCATGTTCATAAAAAATAATGATGGCCAAGAATCAATTAAAAACTTATAATCTAAACTTAATAAACAGAGATGGGGTTTCTTATCACCAGAACAGCTTTAAAAACCCTTTCATATTTTTTAAAAAGTTATAAACTATGCTGTTTAGGTGAGTGACAAATTTTAAAATGCTAAAAACTAATAATTAAATTGAAAAAACAATTTAATAACTCATAATAATAATAATAATAATAATAATAATCTATTTTTAAGGTTATTGTCAAGCTAGCACACTAAATTGGTGTATGAGATTTTCAGCATTTTGACTGGTAAAGTCTACGAAGATATGCATACCCTACCTACTCTGGATTTAAACTTGTAACCTATTAAGAGGAAACACATGTTCTTAACCATTAAGTCCACTCAAACTGTATAAACAGCTAGAAAAGTTAAATCAAACAAACAACCAGAAAAAAGCGAATTAAATCAAACTAACAACAAATCAGAGCAGGAGCCATACGTACTTGTAATTAGAGTTGCGATTTGATTTCGTTTTAATAGTTTAGCAGCCTTCGGCATGATTTGGATAGAGCGATTTTATTTGGTTTGAAAAGCAAAACAGCGTTAACCCCTCGGCTACGATTTGAATACTAATGACTCTGCTCATCGAAATCCATGGACATCATTTTTTCAGCCCTGATCTGATCTGATCTGATCAGAACCCAACCCTACCCTACCCTACTCGCAAGGCTGGAAATTTTTTATTAAGGAGAAAATAAATCAATTGTATCCCATGTTTATTTCTCATGGGAAGGTATATCCTACCACCATAAAAACCCCAAGAGCCTTCCGTGTGTAAAAACTTAAAGAAACATGTGCAAGCTTCGTGTATAAAATAACGATTCAAAATATATTCATAAACATAAAATGCTAAAACCCAAACCGAGAAGAAAAATATATTCATAAATATAAAATGCTGAAAACCAAACCGAGAAGAAATGTTTGATCAGGAGGAAAGAATTCGATTGCAAAGAACCAACCCAAGTCTCAATCTCCATATAATAAAATAATTAACGGAGAAACTACATATAATAAATACAGAAGAGGGTTAAACGGAAGTACACTGATGGAGAAACTAAAATAAATTATTCTAATGGAGAGGAGAAGACATACCTGGAATTGGAGTTGGACGGCGATTATATTTGATTTGGTTCGAGCAGCAGAAATCCTCACCCTCAGACTTGGATGATGTGAAGGAGAGAACCTCAACACGACATACACAGGAGTGGAATAGCGATTTGATGGATTAGTTGAAGGGTTTGAGCGGTAGTGGCTCTGCTTATGGATAACCGTCGAAATCGCTTATTCATTCGATCCTGGTGTCACATAGGAAGCCCAGATCAGAACAGAACCGAACCCTCATTACAAGGCTGAAGAAATTAACAGAAACGAAATTAGTGGGGCTTCTAGGGTTTCTGAGAGCAGAGCAGAGAAGAGCACCGAGAAGCTAATGTACCTGTACGAAGCATTGAGAGAGAGCATTGATCTTGATGATCCAAAAGACTGTTGAACAGATT
>CBVK0101841962.1:0-22163 GCA_900067695.1 Picea abies
AACTTATCCAAGGCTATTAATTCAACATATGTGTCTGACTAAGGGAGTGGAGAAATCCATTGTATAATCGGTAATATTAGGAGGCTTCGCTTATACCAGAGTTAAGCACGAGGTCGCGTGAGGTCGGTTGAAGGGATATCCCCCCGATACCTTCTTAGCGTCAAAGATATTTTTGGGGATATATTTGTATATGGGGATCTTGCGAGTGCCCTTACCTTCATGAGAGGTGGTGCTTTCAAGGTTTTGGGCTTTGCTACCCTGCCCATATAGTGGACCCGACTTACAACTGTTCTCCTGTGCATCGGTTATATCGTGGTTGATTAGTTGCTTGACTTAGGTGCCACATAGGTGACTTGTAAGGGTTATTCTGCAGGTACCCTGGGTTAGATAAGAGTCAGACAACACACAACCTTTATGGAGGATTAAATCTCCGAGGGGATCTGACTGAATGGTTGTTAAGCCCACGAGGACCCTTATAACTGATTTTGTTTCCTCCAATCTTTAGCAGCGAGTCTCAGGCCCCTCTTGGGTGAGGCATACCTACTTTAAGCATAGAGAGGGAGGTCCCTTTCAACCACTTTATCCTATTTCTGTGCATACTGGCCATTTGTTTATTTTTGGTGTGCTCTTTGATTACTAGTTGGCCTTAGGATTTGTTTTTTATATCTTGAATCTTGAGTCAACGTGGTGTCAGGCCAACTTCCCTGCAAGTCTCGCCGCTTGTTATAGTTACCACCGAGTTTTGAGTCTTTTCCTTCTAAAAGGCGTAGAGTTATTAAACGTGGTACACACACCTCCACTTTTCAGACTTGTGATTCTACAATTATGAGTACTGAACCGAGTCATCAAGATACTGGGAGCCCTTCGACTCCCACATTTATTATAGTCAATGGTACCCCTTCGAATCCTTCAACCACAATGGTTGTAGTGTCAGGGGCACCTATCATCACCGTTGCCCGTCCTATAGTGAACACTCAACCTATTTCCACAAATTTATTTGGGTTGCTTGGTCATTCACCGGGCTATAATGTTCAGTCCATCCCTATGGCCTCTAGTCCCTTTTCCTATGGTATGCTGAATTTTACTTCGCAGTTTTCAAATCCCATCCCAATCGCTGGCCCTAATGCTAGCATTGGACTTGGGGGCACAACTCCTCCCTATACTCCTTTCTCGTTTGGTGGCACTCAGGTCCCTGAAATGACTCCTACCATGGGAGGCATTCCTTCTTTTAACACCAGGTCTAATCCTTTTACTTATGAATGGAGTAACCAACTTGACGGACAAGCTATTGCTTATGGTTTGTCCTTTACACCCACCTCCTTTGTGCCGATTCTGACCAACACATTTGGCATGATGAATCCTCCTTTATCCTCTGGATTCACACCCGAAGGAGGTCAGTTTCACACCTTGGGAAACCCCCAACCCGGGTCCACTTCGACTGGGGGAATTTTATAAACCTCATCATAAAATTCCTACTGGAATGATGCCCAACCAACCCCTTATGAATTAACCTGAAGGAGGGTCTTAAAATCCTGGACATGGCCATGGTGATTACCAGAACCCTGGATGGGGTGCAATTCCCCAACCACAATATTTCCAGGGAGCTTGGGGCCAGATGCCGCAACCCCATCTCCCTTTTCTGGCCACACTCAATCTGCAAGACTTTTCTAAGTTGTTGAACGACCCTGTGTGTCATGATCCTACATGGCCCCCCATTCCCACCAAGCTTCCTTCAGATATTCCAAAATTCGAAGGAAAGAATGGCGAGGATCCTGGTGATCACGTTACCACCTTTCACCTATGGTGCTCTTCGAATTCCCTTAACGACGATTTCATTTGGTTAAGATTGTTTCAACGCACCCTCAAGGGGGTTGTCGTGAAATGGGATATCGAGATACCTAGGGGGCATACGAGACCTTTAGTCATATGTTTTTAGTCTTCCTTAACCACTTCCAATTGTCGGTTCATTACAATGTTGGCCCAGAACTTCTGTCGACCTTACGCAAGGACAAGGCCACTCATATCTTGGATCACATCTAGGAGTGGCATAGATGGAAGAGGTTGATAAAGACCTGCATATCCCAGAAATTCCTCTTAGAGTGGTTCCTTAAGTCTCTACAACCTCCTATTTCAAAGGCTATTGCTACATCCAGGGTCACATCTGAGGAAGAAGCGATTTTCAAAGCCCAGCAGTTAGATCTTATATATTCTCAATCTAGGATGTTATACGAGATTCTTCCTGATGCACCGAGGTCAAACTATGAACCTAGACAAAATCCCAAGCCTCATGTCGATGGCATTGTAGGCTCCGCCAATGTGAAATCTGCAGACTCGGTGACAAGCCATTTGAAAGAGTTGTCTCTAAACCAGTCTGCAGGAGGGACAACTTTGTTTGTGTCTTCCAATCCCACTCAGTTGGGGAATGTACATTCCATGCAATCATCGACCAACCCAAATGGTAACTAACAGCCAAGCGGGAATAAGAAGAAAGGACATAATAATAATCGTAAGGGTGGGAAGAATAACAAACCCAAGGAAAATGGTAATAATGAGAAGATGAATAATAATGTTGGTGAGGGCAAGAGAGAAAGGCGTAAGGTGAAGTTTCCTTGTAAGCTTTCTATAGATGATCACCTTACTCATTTATGCCCCAAACTTGTGGAAGCTGCGAGGCTTTTATCTCTACCACCCACCATGCTGATGAATCTTTTTCCACATAACTAGCACATGGCGTCGAGCTCCTCAAGTGCCGAAAATGCGATGAATGGGAGTCAAAAGCCACTGACACAAGATGATGACCGTTTATGCATCAATATGGTCAAATCTGAGGTTAATGTAGCCACCCGATCTCTCGATTATAGTTTGCCACAAACTGTACCTGGTATAGAGTCTCCTCCTTCTCTGGAGACGCCCTTGCAGATCGAAAAACTAGAGCCACCGCCTTGTATTCCGAAATGAGAACTCAAGAACTCTACCCACAATCCTAATGCTAGAGCTGCCCAAAATTACTCTATTCTTGAGGACCTGGGTCAAACCCCTTGTGCGATGTCAATTCTGGAGGTACTCCAGACATGTCCTTCACAGAGGAATGCCTTTCTATCTATGTTAGGAGCTCTAGATCCCAGTTGCTTGAAAGTTATCAAGTTTGATGTCACGGATGTGAAGCCTCACTTGCCTTCCCATGTGGCATTCCAAATCTACGTGGGTTACTCGGAGTATACCATCAAGCGTACTATTGTTGATGAAGGCGCTGCAACATGTGTGATGTCCCTGTTCTGTTGGAAAGTCCTCGACTCTACGACTCTCTCTCAGTCTCCAACCATGTTGACTGCTTTTGATGATCGTTCCTTCCGCCCTCATGGTATTCTTCCTGCCTTTCCGGTCCAGTTAGGTGGGAAGACAATAGAGGTGGATGTCGAGGTGGTTGATGTGCCCCTCGATTATAACTTGTTACTAGGACGCAATTGGACTTACGCTATGACTTCCATCGTATCATCGTTCTTCCGTACTCTTTGTTTTCCTCACGATGGGAAGGTCGTGACGATCGATCAATTGTCCTTTGTGTATGCTAGCCCCAATGCATCTGTTGGACCGTCGATCCCCGTGGTCGACAATTCTCAGCCGACAATTGAGAATATTAGTGTTGGAATGTATTCATCGCATATGGGTGCCTTCGACTTCATGGCACCAGTTCACCATATTTACGCCATGTCCAATAGGCCCGTTCCATCAGAGAAGTTCATTCCTTTCTGGACTTCCTATTTTAACGATCCTTGGACCCTACCTTCCTTAACTGCGTCTTGTGAAGGTCAGTCACATGCTAGAATGGCCATGCCACTATCGACATCAGAGATAACGTATCAAGTTGTTCTTGACTCTTCTGCCGATCCTGATCCTATTACCTCGTAGACATACGAGGAGGATCTTGTTCTTAAGCCCGTATGGGCCACTTCGTCATCTTGCTCACATGAATGCCTCGATGATACTTTTCCCTCGGATGAAGATATTATTGAGGTCATGAATGGTTCTGACAACCTTGGGATGATACACATCATCGCTCTTATTTTCTCTCAGAGCTTGCTAGAATCGAACAAGATGACTTTAGATCTACTTTGAGCGAGATAGTCGGTCATGCTGTAGTTTCACTTGATACACACGACATTTATGCCGAAGGAAATATGGTGAGTATTTACCCTACCGTCGCGATCGATATCTCTCGTACCCCTGGTAAGATTGAAAATGTACACATTGATGCAGATTGTTTGCCAGAATAAATCCTGATATACACCGAACTCTTCAAGGAATTTCGAGATGTATTTGCTTGGTCATATGAAGATATGCCAGGAATCGACCCTCGAATTGTCGAACATGAGATCAAAACTTACCCGGATGCTAAGCCTGTTCGAAAATGTCTTAGAGCTGTCAATCCCCAGAAGGCCCCTACTATTAAGGCAGAGGTAGAGAAACTGCTTAATGTTGGCTTCATCTACCCGATTCCCTTGACTGAATGGGTATCCAATCCTGTTCCTGTGAATAAGAAGCAAGGAACTATCCGGATATGCATGGATTTTTGTGACCTGAACAAAGCCCGTCCTAAGGACAGCTTCCCGACACCATTCATCGATCAGATCCTCGACAAGTGTGCGGGAAGCAAAATTTTTTCTTTCATGGACGAATTTTCAGGGTATAACCAAATTCAAATTAAACCCAAGGATCAACATATGACGACATTTATTTGTCCTTGGGGTACTTTCGCATACTAGAAGATGCCTTTCGACCTTAAAAATGTCGGAGTAATCTTCCAACGTGCTATGACCTTCAAATTTCATGATCTTAAGCGTATAATTGAAGCTTATCTTGACGATCTTGCTGCTCACTCTCTTAAGAGAGTGGATCACTCTAAGGACCTTCGGTTAGTTTTTGAAAGATGTCGTTATTATCACATCCGGTTGAACCCTCATAAATGCATCTTTTGTGTGAGGTCTAGATGTCTTTTAGGATTTTTAGTATTTGAGACTGGGATCATGATAGATTCGTTAAAGGTTGAGGCAATACTTCGATTGCCTCCCCCCGTGCACTATTCAAAAACTTCAAGGTTTACAAGGGAAATCTAACTTTCTATGTCGGTTTATAGTGAACTATTCCAATATTACTAAGGGTTTCATATGTCTCTTGAAGAAGGTCACCCTTTTTATTTGGGATGAACAAGCCCAGGAATCCTTTGATGCTTTGAAGAAAGCCTTGGTATCGATGCCTCTGCTGAAGTTTCCTGACTACAGTAGAGATTACTTGCTTTATGTCGCCGCATCCAAAGAGATGATTGGTATGGTCTTGGTTCAGGAGGATGATGAGCTCCATGAGCACATCATCTCCTATCTTAGTTGAAACTTAGTCGGTCCCGAGCTCAAATACTCTCAAGTTGAAAAGCTAGCTTTGGCTGGCGTTCATGCAGTCTAATGATTACACCATTATATATTGCTTTGCAAAACTACTATGGTTGTCGATGTCAATCCATTTCAATACGTCCTTACCAGGTGTATTATAGGGGGAAAGTACAATAAATGGATTCTCATTTTACAAGCATTCGATCTCGATTTCGCTTCTATGAAATCCAAGAAATCACTAGTCTTTGCAGAGTTAATATCCCACTTCTCATGATTGGACAAGGATGTTATTCATGTTGATTCTTTTGTGGATGAACACATTTTCCTTGTCTCATCGTCTAACCCATGGTATGGAGACATTGTTCTCTATTTTCAAACTGTGAAGTTCCCTCAACATCTCTCGCGAGATGATCGACTGCATATACAATACCAATAATGATTTTGAAAATTAAATAAATGTAAACAATAAAGTGTTTCCAAAATTAACGTGTGTGTATAATTTTTTAACTTACATGTCAAATTAACGATTTTGAAAATTAAATAAATGTAAACAATAAAGTGTTGATTTTAAACTTGGTTGTATATGACAGTTAAATAAAATAAATACGAGTAATCACCTCTCAAATTTAACCCCTAATCTCCATTGATCCCTAATCCAGTAATCCCTAATCCTAGTGATTTGGCCAAGTACAACGAAGTATGTAGGAAATGTACATTCTAACTGCCTCCAATTCCAATTCCACTGAGCCTTCACCCACCCCATCTCATGGCTCGTCATTAAAACCACTTTGCCAACAAAAATGACGTATGCATCAAAAGTTCCCTGTCCACTTTTTCTAATTCTAAAAGTAGTGGATATCCCCGCTAAGACTTTTTACCACTTGTTCCATGGGATGTATTGACAAAAGACCTCACCTTTACCCACTAAGACTTTTCACCACATGTTCCATGGGATGTATGCTGACAAAACACCTCACATTTACCCACTAAGATTTTTCACCACATGTTCCATGGGGTGTACGCTGACAAAACACCTCACCTTCGAGGTCCAAATGTACACTCCTTCTCAAGGATCGTTTGGATAATCCACTTCATCCAGTTCCATGGCCTCCCATTCGAATCCTTCAACATCAAAATCCTCCTTGGGTAGACCGCCAAAATGTGCACTGAATTACACAACGACACGTCTCTTTCTTCCCCTACCTAAATAGAATAAGAACGAATTTCACTTCAATGGTATGTCAAATCTTGAATTTAAGTTTACCAACTTTGACAAAAATGTTTTTATATTTATGTTTGTCTCCTTGCTCTCTATTTTTTTAATATTAAGTAGAAAAGGTTTATGATATTTTCAAATGCACTTGTATCATTGTGTAATTCATTTTAATTAGAGTGCCAGCTCATATTTCGTCAAAGGTATATCGATCCATCTTCATAATAAATATATTGCTCGATTATATTTAAGTATAATGAAAAATATAATCTGTTTTTTAAATATGAAGAATTATATTTTTATTATAAAAAAATCCAAAATTTTATTTAAATGGAAAAAAAAGTTACATTTTACATATAAATTTTGTACTTAAAAAATATTCCTCCATGGAAACTTATCCTTTTGACTTATACATATACATAACAATATTAAATCTACCTATAATAAATGTGATGTACCAAACATTACATAAACTTATTCTTTTAACTTATACCTATACATAATAATTAATAATTAATGCGATGTACCAAAAAAAAAAGAATTAGATAACTAGTTATCTTTTTTATTATTATCTTAATTAGCTCCATCAAAATAGATTTAGATTGAGGCCTTAATCTCATTAATAAATTTCATGAGAAGAAGTCTCGTTGTTAACAATGTCATTTGGATGATGGGAGGCAGGTGCAGGGAGGGGGGTTGTTGTAGGGCTTCGATGGAAATATGGAACTTGACTTCTATTGGAACTTAGGGATTGATACCAATAACATGGCTGAAGCTTGTACCCTCTTTCTAGGAATACAATTGGTGAAACAAAGGCAAATCGATAACTTGATTATAGTTGGGGACTTCAAAAACACCATCACATTTCTTGTTTCTTGTAGTTCCCTTAAGGATATCAAATTAAAGGTGTTGATAGATCGTATTAAACTTTCTTTGCAAAGTCTCCAAGCTTAATTCTATCATGTCCTTAGGCATAATAATGTGGAAGTTGATGAAATGGCCAATCGAGCCATTGATAAAGCCCAAGGACTCTTAGGAGTAGATGGTCAGGAGCGTATGGAGAGCCCCCCGTGACCTCATGCATAACGGTTTAGAGTGTCTCCACGTGGTGTATTTCTCTCCGCGTGGAGGTCATAAGATTGTGTTAAAACGATGTCCCATCCAAGCTCTGAGGACAAACAAGGTTGCATCAGGCATCTCTGGAACATTATTCTAGCGCGTGGAGAGATCCAAAACTTGGGTGTGCAGGTACCATGCCAATACGCATCCATTAGTGGTTCAATGGATCTTCATAAGGCAATTGCAATCATTATATCCAGAATTGGGGTTGCGATCCAAGTACAATGGATGAATTATAGTATGGAAGGTGCGATCAACTTATACACGAGGCTCGAGATGGGATTTGTGGGAAATAATCTCACATATGCAATTTAGGTACATACCATTTTGATTTCTCATTATTGCTCGATGTTATGGTTAATTAATGGTGAAATGTAAGTTTTAATTGTCAATTCTTTGTTGTATCTCTTAAAAGAAGAATCGGTCGACGTTTGGGTTTGTTTTTCTCCCATTCGACATTGTGGGTTGGGTTACTATTCTGGGTTGACGACAATGCAGTGACTCACCTTCAACTCAATGGTAGACATAAGCTAGGTAGTGGTGCACTCACAACATGCAAAGGTTTAACATGTGTGGGGTGGCATACTTTGGTTTATCTCTTTTATTAGATAGCAGACAAAGACTGAGCACAACAACCATTGATTGACCTAGTAGAATGTAATGCCCCCCTCCTCTTGATAGAGGCTTGGAGAGACTCAGTAGTCTAGATGTCTCCTCTAGACTACAGTCTCATGAGAAAAAGGGGACTAAGAGGCACCAAAGTAATCACTATGAGGATAAATGTATATTATTAAAGTGACTTTGGGAAAAAAGGGAAAATTTAGTTAAGTGACTAATATGAGGAAAAGTGAAGAAAATAACTTTAGGAGCCAAGCAAATAACTTAAGTGAAAATTAGACACTGGAATATAAAAGAAAAAAGGAGGGTGCCTCACTCCACGTTTTGGTCTTTTTTACATTTGCATCTTGAGCTCTTCAACTTAGACGTTTTGAGGGTTTTGGGAGAACAAACCTTAGAGATAAACAAGGAGGTGAAAGATCCCCATGTTCCTGATCCAAGCTTTGCCAAGGAGGTGAAATATTCCTCCCTCACCATTCTATTTAGCTACAGGTTGATTGCTATAAGGGAAGAAAGAGGTAGTGCGTAGTTTAGGAGGTTTTCTGCAGGAGGTGTGCATTGCTTGAGGAAGATCAGTTCGATTTGAGCAAGAGAAGGGGGATTTGAGGAGGATCTCTTCATGGGAAGATTTTCTAGGGCTAGAGCGCCATTTCTCACTCATTCTTGAAGGGTTTTCTCTACATATTGATTTATCTTGTGCAGGGTATGAATTTCCTGAAGGAGGGCACATTGTCTATTGTAGATCTAGAGTTTTGGAGGGTGAGATCACTCTCAAAAGCATAAGATTGTTATCAAAGGTGTTTTCCATCATTATATCTATAGATCTAATGTGTCTTTAAGTGGTTTGGAGGGTTAAACATAAGAGGCTGAAATTCCAAGTGGACAACCAACCAGGAAGTGCACAACTCAACTAGATTTGGAAGTAAGAATCTAGAAGGTGAAGAAATTGATCTTGTTCATCTCTACATCCAGCCATTAGAGATCCCAGAGGATTTCTTCTTCACTTATTTTGTATCTTGGAGGAATATTCATCCCAACTTCTATATTTTATCTATATCATTCGAGATCTGCAGATCTTATGTATGGAGGTCATCTTATTATCTAAATAAAGGTCAGATCTGATGTTGTTGCTCATTCTATTGTGTTGTCTCTATTGTATCTTGGTATTTGTATATGTTGTTGTGTTATCTTCATCATACATATGCTATAAATCCCAATAAAACACTTCCAACACAACTTTGAAGGCAATCTGCAAAACAACTAAGAAAAATCATACAAACAGATCAGAAAAAAAAAACATAAGTTCCTAGCGAAATCTGCTTGGGAACCTTACAGTGGTATCAGAGTGCACAACCTCCCATCTTGTCGGAATTGGCACATGCATAAATTCATAGGTATATATATGGGAAGGTGTAGAAGACAGGATAAGGAACCTGAAGAAAAAATGGGTGAATCAAGGGATGACAGTGAGCAAGGAGCACCAGAAGATCTAGCAGGAATGGCTAAGGACTTGAAAAATTCTATAGACAACACCTAGTTTGTCGTATAACATCATTTACAGGAAACAGATGAAACTATGCGCATAGTATGGGGTGATCTCAAGGAGGCTTTGGAAAGAATGACAACCAGCTAAGAGAAGATTGCAATTCTCCTCATGTAGATGAATTGTGGTAAGGATGGTCCAAATAACAGTGGAAATAGTGAGGCCAGTGGATCACAAGGGGGGACTAGGAATCACTGAGACTGATCATCATTTACATACCGAGGGACATAGATTATTTGGGGGAGCACCTTCTAGGGGGCCAAATAGCAGGAGAGCTACACCTAGACCCTATATTCCCACTTTCCTTGAAGCACAACAACAAGATAATTATTTTCAAGAGGTAGAAGATAACTTTGAGGAGTATGCAACATTGAGCGTAGGATTTTAGAGACAGGTAACATTGGATCAGTATTGTGGTATAAAGTACAAAGTCAGGACTAGAAGCTATCACAGGGGAAGTAATGAGTTAGAGAAAAAATAAGAGAATATGAAGATTCCTACATTTGATGGGTCATCTAAGACCACAATGCATGCATGGGTTCATAAGTTGGATGCCTATTTGCAGCTCAACCCCATGAGAGAGTTGGATGCTATTAAGTTTTCCATTATCTATTTGGAAGGAAAGGCCCATGACTGGTGGTACAATGGAATGAATACCTTGGTACGTAATCACATTACATCTTACCCATAATTCACATCAAGGCTTATTGATAGGTTTGATCAGGGAGATCTTGAGCTACATTTTCGTGAACTCACTTAACTAAGGCAGGCAGGGTCACCATGAACCTTTATAGATGAGTTCCAGAGGGTGGTCATAATGGTACCATATGTGTCACACGATAGGTTATTGATGCCTTTATCTTAGGGATTGATGGAACCCCTACGACATTGGGTTAAGGTTTTTAAGCCCCAAAACCTACTGGAGGCTATTTGGAGGACCAAAGATTTGATAGGATGAGCAAAAAAAACCAAGTTCACTCCCAGGCTTCCCCTAACCCAAGGAGTGAAAGATCAAAGAGGAAGGGATAAAGGTAAGGGAAGGATGGATAAATCTACCAGGAGAGAGTTGAGGAGAAACGAACTTTGTTTTACATGCAAGGAACGTTGGGATCCAGAGCATAAATGTATGAGAAAGGGAAATGTTCACTATATTGAGGTGGTTTCTGATAATGAGGAGGACGATGAGGTTGGCCACATAAAAAATATAGAGGCCAATAAACCAGTGGCATAAAATGCGCAGAGGGCAGGAGGAGATGAAGCAGATATTAATCAAGCAGGGGATAAGAAGATCGTTATTGCATCCATTTGTTATAGCAAGATTTACCTCACCCTATGCAATCTTGCACAGAAGGCCTGTTTCCATTTCCCTATGCAGACTTGAAGTCCCTTTTTGCAAATCCCAGAGCCAAAAACATGATTTTTCCACATATACGCGCCCTGCCTATATTACATCATGCGTATACACAGGTTGCACCACTATAACCCGCATACATCGGGAAATGTGCCCAAAATAAAAAAATGGTGTTGGATTTCCATGTCATGTCACGAGATCAATGATCCTTGGCCTTCCATATACTGGAAATGTTTCGACTCGACCCTTCAGTTCCCCTTGAAGGCTATAAATGGGCCAAATCCAAACTATGGAAAATAAGAGAAAGAATTCAATTTTGAGAGCAAAGTTACTCTGGAGAAATTATTCACTTCACATTGAGTCTGCATCCCTTTGTCCTTTAAGTATGAACACATTGTTCAACCACCAAGCTCTTCCCTTATTCATTGAGAACTTCATTGTATCTCTTATATGAGCATGCCTTTGGTGGATGATTGAAATGGTGGAGGCCCAATTGGAAGGAACTTAGTTTCTCGGTTCCGAACCGTGCCGACACAGAAGTTTGTAACTCATTCACTTTTGCTGATTACATATTAATGGAAATACTCTTTTCTCATCCAATTATTATCTCACAAATATTTGAATTATTATTCCATGGGTGTATTTGTTATGAATGTTGATGGATTATGCTATTGAATGTGCTAACATTATACATTATCACCATATGCTTGTGTTGCTTGGTTGTTGAGGACTAGTTGCAGGTATATAGCTTTGGGTCAAGAGCTCAGTGGCGGACTTCATCGAACGTCTGGACGAGGTAGGCCTCTTATCTTGTCTTGTTAGCATATTTGTTTATATAACATACTTGAGATTATAGTTGATTTTTGCAGTCATTTTCATCTGTTGTGGTTTACCCCTAGCCATAGAGAGATTTTCCTCGTAACACAATTGGCGACCATATTGGGGAGAGAATATTATTTTTTGGGGTTTGGAGTGTTTTTCTCCTTATATTGCTCTCGTTCATATTGAGTTTCTTGTCGTATGATTGCTTGGCAACCTTTGTTCACTCTGCGTCTGAGTTTTTCAGCCTTATCCTTAGCCTAGCTATGTTTTGACACATATATGCGGGTTTTTTCTTGACAAACACGTACATACGCGTGTTGTACTTCTGAAAATTGCATACATACACGCTTTTCCCTTGAACAGTCGCGTACATCATCCTTTGTTTCTTGATTGCCGGGTAGGTTTTGATGATTGCTGAGTCTTCTTGGGTCTCTATGGTGATTGTTAAGTGTCTGTGGGATGACATGAAACCTGTCTTTGGTTGAATTTTTGGGCAATTCTTTTCCCTATATTTTCATTTTGATTTTCCTTGCACCTTGGGCTGGGTGTTTTTCTCCTTGATATCCTACTTGGGTTGCCTCTGTCTATACACAATAGAGTCTTTATATCAAGCTATTGCTCATTCCTTGCATTTTCATTCTCTTATATTTAAAATACAAAAATATTAGGCATTTTACATTGATTGGCATTTTGATCTCTTGAGTCTTTGTCATTTATCTTAGTGCATGTAAATAAAGAATGAATTTTTATTTAGAATTGCAAAATTGAATTGAAAATTGCATTTTTAGGAAGCATATCATTTATTGGAAATTGAAGTTAGGACTTTGCATTGTATTCATATTCATTTATTTACTTGTTGAGTCATAACGTCACTAGTTTCATGACCACACCTTTTGAGTAAGACATGCCATTAAAATTAATGTTATAATTTAAAATTGATTAGTAACGATTTTATCTTCTAGGGTGCACAAACTAGCTTAGGATTTTGTGCCTTGGAATAGGATTTTGTGAGTAAACTTCTCCAAGGCTATTAAATCAACATATCTGTCTGACTAAGGGAGTGGAAAAATCCATTGTATAATTAGTAATATCAATAGGCTCCACTTACATCAAAGTTAATCACAACGTCACGTGAGGTCGATTGAAGGGATATCCCCCCGATACCTTCTTAGCATCAAATATATTTCTGGGGATCTATTTGTAAATGGGGATCTTTCTAGTGCCCTTACCTCCGTGAGAGGCGGTGCTTTGAAGGTTTCTGGATTTGATACCCTGCCCATATGGTGGACTTGACTTACAATTATTCGTTTGTGCATTAGTTATACTGTGGTTGCTTAGTTTCTTGACTTAGGTGCCACATAGGTTACTTGCAGGGGTTATTCTATAGGTACCCTGGGTCAGATAAGGGTCGAACAACACACAACCTTTATGGAGGATTACCTCTCTGGGGGGATATGACCGACTGGTTGTTAAGCCCACGAGGGCCCTTATAATTGATTCTTATACCTCTGATATTTAGTAGAGATTCTCAGGCACCTCTTGAGCAAGGCATACCTACTTTAGGGAGGGAGGCCCCTTTTAGCCACTTTATCCTGTTTTTGTGCAGATTGGTCATTTGATTATTTTTTGTGTGCTCTTTCATTACTGGTTGGCCTTAGGATTTGTTTTTTATATATTTAATCTTAAGTCATTGTGGAGTTGGACCAACTTCCCCTCCAGTCTCTCCGCTTGTTACAGTTACCACCACATTTTGATTCTTTGCCTTCTAAAAGGCATAGAGTTATTAAACATGGTACATACATCTCCACTTATCATAATTTTGATTCTACAAGGATGAGTAATAAATTGAGTTATCAATATATTGGGAGCCCCTCAACTCCCATACCTACTATAGTTAATGGTACCCCTTTGAATCCTGAAACCAAAATGGTTGTAGTGTTGGAGGCACCTATCATCACTGTTGCTCGTCCTATAGTGAATACTCAACCTATTTCCATGAACCCATTTGGGTCTCTTGGTCACTCACCAGGCTATAATGTTCAGTCCATCCTTATCACCTCTACTCCTTTTTCCTATGGTATGCATAATTTCACTTCGCAGTTTTCAAACTCCATCCCTATTGCTGGCCCTAATGCTAGCATTGGACTTGGGAGCACAACTCCTCCTTATAATCCATTCTCGTTTGGTGGCTCTTAGATCCCTCAAATGACTCCTACCATGGGGGGAATTCCTTCTTGTAACCCTGAGACTAATCCTATTTCTTCTGGGTGGAGTAACCAACCTGGCGAACAAGCTTATGTTCAAGTTCTGTCCTTTACACTCACCTCATCAATACTTATTTTGACCAACACATTTGGCATGATGGATCCACCTTTATCCTCTAGATTCACACCCGGAGGAGATCATTTTCACACCTTGGGCAATCCCCAACCTAGAGCCACTCTGGCTGGGGGCAGGTTTTATAACCCCCATCAGAACATTCCTATTGGAATGGTTCCCAACCAACCTCTTATGAATCATCCTAGAGGAGGTTAATACAATCCTAGACAGGGCCATGGTGCTTACCAGAACCCTAGATGGCCTTCAATTCCCAAAACATAATCTTTCCAGGGAGCTTAGGGCCAGACGTCGCAACCCCGTCTCCCTTTTCTAGCCATGCTCAACCTTCCAGACTTGTCTAAGTTAATGAAAAACCTTTTGTGTCAAGATATTACATGCCCCCCCATTCCCACCAATCTTCCTTCAGATATTCCAAAATTCAAAGGTAAGAATGGTGAGGATCCTACTGATCATGTCACCACCTTTCACTTATGGTTCTCTTTGAATTCCCTTAATGACAATTCCATTTGGTTAATATTGTTTCAACGCACCCTCATGGGGGTTTCTGTGAAATGGTATATTGAGCTACCTAGGGGAGCATACGAGACTTTTAGTTAGATGGTTTTAGTATTCCTTAACCACTTCCAATTGTCGGTTCGTTACAATGCTAGCCTAGAACTTCTGTCGACCTTACGCTAGGGAAAATACACTCATATATTATATCACATCTAGGAGTGGCATAGATGAAAGAGATTGATCAAGACCTAAATACCCCCATAGTTCCTATTAGAATGGTTCCTTAAGTCTTTAGAACCTCCTATTTCGAAAGATGTTGCTACAATTGGGGTTACATCTGACGAAGAAGCAATCTTCAAAGCCCAGTAGTTAGATATTATATACTCTCAGTCTGGGATGTTACACGGGATTATTGTGGATGCACCGAGGTCAAATAATAACCCTAGACAAAATCTCGGACCTCATGCCAATGGAATTGTAGGATACACCAATGTGAAGTCCGCAGACTCGGTGACAAGCCATTTGAAAGAGTTGTCTCTAAACTAGTATGCAAGAGGGCCAGCTTTGTCTGTGTCTTCCAATCCCACTCACTCGATAGATGTACATTCCGTTCAATCATTGGCTGACCCAAATGGTAACCAACAACTAGGTGGGAATAAGAGGAAAGGACGTAATAATAATCGTAAGGGTGGGAAGAATAATAATAAACCAAAGTACAATGGTAATAATGAGAGGGTGAATAATAATGCCAGTGAGGAAAAGAAAGAAATGCGTAAGGTGATATTTCCCTGTAATATTTGTATAGATGATCATCTTACTCATTTATGCCCCAAACTTGTGGAAGATGCGAGGCTCTTATATCTACCACCCGCCATGCTAATGAATCCTTTTCCACATAACCAACACATCACCTCGATCTCCTCAAATGTCATAAATGTGGTTGGTGGAATTCAAATCCCACCGACACAATATGGTGACCGTTTTTGCATAAATATGGTCAATTCTCAGGTTAATGTAGCCACCTGGTATCATGATTATAGTTCTAGACAAATTGTACCTGGTTTATAATCTCCTCCTCCTTTGGAGACACCCTTGTAGATCAAAAAACCAAAGTCATTGCCTCATATTTCGAAAGGAGTACTTAAGTGCTCTATACACAATCCAAATGCTAGAGCCTCCCATAATTACTCTATTGTTGAGGACCTAGGTCAAACCTCTTGTATGATCTTGACTCTGGAGGTACTCCAGATGTGTCCTTCATAGAGGAATTCCTTTCTATCTGCATTAATATTTCTAGACCCCAGTGGCTCGAAAGTGATCAAGTTTGATGTCACAGATGTGAAGCCTCACTTGCCTTACCATGTGGAATTCCAAATAACCATGGGTTACTCGAAGTATACCATTAAGCATGCGGTTGTTGATGGAGGCGATGCAACATGTGTGATGTCCCTAATCTGTTCGAAATTTTTTGCCCCTATGAATCTCTCTCAGTATTAGACCATGTTGACCACTTTTTACGGTTGTTCCTTCCACCCTCACAATATTCTTCTTGTTTTTCTGGTCCAGTTAGGTGAAAAGATAGTAGAGGTGGATGTTGAGGTGGTTGATGCGCCCATCAATTATAACTTGTTACTAGGACACAATTGGACTTATGCTATGAATTTTGTCATATCATCCATCTTCCACACTCTTTGTTTTCCTCACGATGGGAAGATCATGACAATCGACCAATTTTCCTTTGTGTATGCTAGCCCTAGTGCATATGTTGGACCATCGATTCCCATGGTCGAAAATTCTTAGCCAACAACTGAGAATATTGGTGTCAAAATGTATTCATACCTTATGGGTACCTTCGACTTCATGGCACAAATTCACCATGTTTATGCCATGTCTAGTAGGCCCATTTCATTAGAGAGGTCCATTCCTTTCTGCACTTCCTATTTTAATGATCCTTGGACCCTACCTTCCTCGATTGAATATTGTGAAGGTCAGTCACATGCTGGAATGACCATGCCACTATTGACAACAAATATAGCATATCGAGTTGTTCTTGACTCTTCCACCGATCCCGATCCTATTACCTCATAGACGAACGGGGAGGATCCTGTTCTTAAGCCCGTGTGGGCCACTTAGTCATCTTTTTCACATGACTTTCTCAATGAGAATGTACCCTCAAATGAAGCTATCATTGAGGCCATGAATGGTTCTGAAAAACCTTGGGATGACATGCATCATCGCTCTTATTTTATCCCAGAGCTTGCCATAATAAAAAAAGATGACTTTCGATCTACTCTGAACGAGATATTTGGTCACAACATAGTTCCATTTGATACACATGACATTTATGTTGAAGGAAATATGACGAGTATCTCTCCTACCATCACGATCAATATCTCTTGTACCTCTAGAAAGATTGAAAATGTACACATCGGTGCAGATTGTTTGTCAAAAGAAATCCTGATCTCCACCGAGCTCTTCAAGGAATTCCAAGATGTGTTTTCTTGGTCATATGAAGAGATACCAGGAATCAACCCTTGAATTTTTGAACATGAGATTAAAACTTACCTGGATGTTAAGCCTATTCGACAATGTCTTAGAGCTATCAATCCTCGGAAGGTCCCTGTTATTAAGGTAGAGATAGAGAAACTACTTAATGTTGGCTTTATCTACCTAGTTCCCTTGACTTAATGGGTATCCAATCCTGTAAGTGTTAATAAGAAGAAAGGAACCATCTGTGTATGCATGGACTTTCACAAACTGAAAAAAGCCTATCCTAAAAACACTTCCTGACACCTTTCATTGATCAGATTCTCGACGAGTGTGCGTGAAGGGAAGTTTTTTCTTTCATGGAAGGATTTTTAGGGTATAACCAAATTCAAATTAAACCCGAGGATCAACAGAAGATGACATTTATTTGTCCTTGTGGTACTTTCACATATCGGAAGATGCCTTTCGGCCTTAAAAATGTTGGAACAACCTTCCAGCGTGCTATGGCCCTCGCATTAAATGATATTAAGAATATAGTTTAGGCTTATCTTGATGATCTCGCTGCTCACTCTCATAAGAGAGTGGATCACCCTAATCAACTTCGACTAGTTTTTGAAATATGTCTTCATTATAGAATCTGGTTAAACCCTCATAAAGGCATATTTTTCATTAGGTATGGACGTCTTCTAGGATTTTTAGTCTCTGAGACTGAGATCATGGTAGATCCATTAAAGGTTGAGGAAATAATTCGATTTCCTCCCCCACGCACTATTCGACAACTTCAAGGTTTACAGGGGAAAGATAATTTTTTACGTCAGTTTATAGTAAACTGTGCCAATATTACTAAGGGTTTCATGCTTCTTTTGAAGAAGGACACCCCTTTTATCTAGGATGAGCGGGCCCAAGAATCCTTTGATTCTTTGAAGAAAGCATTAATATCGACGTCTCTGTTGAAGTCTCCTAACTACAATAGGGATTACTTACTTTGTTTTTCCATGTCTAAGGAGAAGATTGGTATGGTTTTGGTTCAAGAGGATGATGAGCTCCTCGAGAACATCATCTACTATCTTATTTGAAACTTAGTTGGTCTTGAGCTCAAATATTCTAACGTTGAAAAGATAGCTTTCGATGCCATTCACACAGTCCAATAATTATGCCATTATATATTGATTTGAAAAACTATTGTGGTTGCCGATGTCAATCCATTTTAATATGTCCTTACCAGGCATATCATAAGGGGAAAATACAATAAATGGATTATCATTTTACAAGAATTCAATATCGATTTCACTTCTACGAAATTCAAGAAATCAGTAGTCTTTGTAGAGTTAATATTTGGCTTCCCATGATTGGACAAAGATGTTATTCATGTTGATTCTTTTGCATATGAAAACATTTTCCTTGTCTCGTCGTCTAAACCCTGGTATAGAGACATTGTTCTCTATATTCAAACATTGAATTTCCATCAACATCTCTTGCAAGATGACCAACGACATGTACGATACCAAGCTAAGAATGACCTTATCATCAACGACACTATGTATCGTTGAGGAATAGAAAATATCCTTCGTCATTTTTTAACTCATGAAGAAGCTGAGTCAGTTCTAAATTATTGCCACTGTGGGGCTTGTGGTGGTCATCTATCTGTCTTGCAACAACCCAAAAATTTTTGTGAGACAATTATTTCTAGCTGTCTATATTTAAATATTGTGTTGAAGTGGTTAAGAAGTGTCACCCCTACCAGGTGTTCACTCAGAAAATGCACTCGCATCCAACCCCTCTCCATCCAGTCATTACCATCGATCCCTTCACCAAGTGGGGGGTGGACTTTGTGGATTGCAACCTAACTTACGATGGGGGGAATCAACACAATATCGTGGAGATAGACTACTTGAATAAGTGGTTTGAGGCCATTTCTACATTAAAATCCAATGGGAATAATGTCACCTTCTTCGTATTCAATCAAATTATCACTAGGTTCAGTATCCCAAGTGACATTGTCACTAATCATGGAAATCAATTTTAGAATGAAATGATGGAAGAGATAGCATCCAAGATGGGGTTTAAGAATGGCCATTCTTCCCCTTAATATCCCTAGGAAAATGGATAGGTAGAGGCCATAAAAAATTCTCTCAAGACCATTTTGCAGAAAACTATCAGCGAGAGCAAATCTGACTGGCATATTCTGCTATATCCCGCACTATGGGCATACCGAACCTTGATCAAGAATACCACCAGATTTTCTCATTTCCAGTTAGTACATAGTGTGGAGTTGATCTTACCTATTGAATGTTACATCCCTTCTCTTATATTGGTAGTCACGCTCCTCCCTGACACTTCCAATTTTGAGCGACACCTCGTACACCTAGAGAGCCTTGACAAGCAACGTCGAGATGCCTCTATGGATATCGAAGGGAATAAAAGATGTGTCATGGTCCAATATGATAATTATGTCTATACTCGGTTGTATGTTGAGGGTGACTTGGTCCTTTTATATGATCAAGCCAAAGAACCGATGGGGGAAGGTAAGTTCAAACCCATGTGGCAGGGTCCCTATATCGTGTGACGTGTCTTAGAAAAAGGATCCTATGAATTAGAATATTATGAAGGAAACATGTTGGCCAAGCCCAAGAATAGCCTCTAATTGAATATATATTACTCTTGAGTTCCAAGCTTGGGCGTAACTCTTTGTATACTAATTTAATTTAGTGTATATATCATTTCCCTTTATTTGTGTCTCCATCTTGCTTATTGAGTTTTCCCTTGGTTGGAAGATGTCAACGGAGTCTTCGGTCTACCTAGGATTCACAGATGGAGCCAGTATTCCTACACAAAACTTGGCTTTCACCACTTGGCTGGTTTACTCACCTGAGGGGCTACTTGTGTATTCAGGTGGTGTATTCCTAGGGACATCCATGAATAATATGGCCAAATATAGCGTCGTTATAGAAATTTTGCACGATGCCATTTTACATGGTATTCTCTCTTTGGAGGTTCGCCTGGATTCCCAATTAGTAGTATGTTAGTTTAATGAAAATTACCATGTTCACAACCCTACTTTACTCTGACGATTCCTATGGGTGCGCCTTTTAGAGAGACAATTTTATATTATTACTTATCATCATATACCTAGGATTTCTAATTATGTATCCAATGCTTATGCTAATTTCATTTTGGATTGGAATTTGTCACATAACTAAAGCAAAGAAAAAATTATCATCAATGTACACATTGTAATATAAGTAAAGACGAAGAACCATGTTTTATATATATTTCAAAAAATATGATGTTTATAGTACAAAATTTGGGCAACACCCTCAATACACATATACAACCAATAATAAAAAATCTATGACATCTACACCTGTGGCACCAGATGTGTTTCATGATAAAAAACTACGACATTTTGTAGGCGCCGAAAGAGTCAACCAATATCTAAGCATGCCAACCACCTGTCATTGCATGGCCTCCGATAGATCCTCTACCTGAATCATCAGAATCCTATGTGTCAAATGAGACAAGATTCCCTACACATTTTGAAGGATTTTGTTTGTTTCTCCTCCTACTGCCTCATCTCCCCGGTGCCTCCGACGATGTCATGGAAGCCCATCTGGCTATTGTGGACCTACTTTTACATCACATACGTGTCTAGTTAGTACTTAAACATCATCCAAAAAAAATTGTTTTCCTATACAAAAAACAAAAAAACAAAATATTTAGAAACTTTGACATACATATGTCCTCGTAGGAGGTCCCTAGTGATAATGGCATGTCAAGGTCCCCTCTAAAGTCGATCCTTGCATAGGGGTAGTCATCCAGATCAATGAACTTCCATCTTCACCAGCAAAATAAATCATCATTGTAGGGTGTGGGAACCCTACCTCCCCCTTGTCATATCATCACCTCAGTCCACTATGCCATGGCTAGATCATGAGGTCCTTGAGAAATGATATCAACTATAGGTCCAAAACCTAGAACCTGCTCGAAGAAAAAGCTACACAATATGGAAGAAAAATCGAAGTTCCTCTTATCACCCTGTTTTCATTCTGTCAACTAGCTCTTCAACACTCTATGGAGTAGAACATAAGCAGCCTCAATGCTTGGTGCAACGAAGTTGATCCTGTGATCCAGGTCAAAACAAGGACACCAATCTTGAGGGTTAGATTGTTTATCACTCATATGGGGAGGTGACTCCTGACCTTCTTGGTCCCTGATATACCATGAGCGTATATGTACTCTTCTATCTTCATATTTCTCCCATCTCACTGGGCTTTTATGTTCACCACCTCACCCCAATACGACAACCCCATCAAGAAATATATATCCTTGACTTCAATCCTTCATGGTCTCCCATCATGATTGAAGCTCTCACCATCTGGATCCCAATAATCCACGAGTAACTGTAGAAACCTCACTTGGGCCCTCATCCCTTTGAGTTCCAAAAACTTGTATAGCCCGCATATTTTCAAGGCCATTTGGGCCCCCAAATCTCTTTCCACAACAACATCTACCTCCTCATGTTCCCTTTCCCTCCATTCTAGAACCATCCTATCAGAGAAACATCACTTTTTGAGTTAGCAACCATCAAAAAATTTGTTTACAGACATATATGCGGGCTACAACATTCACTGTCGTGTATAGGGATGAGTATACACTGGGTGTCTTTTAGACAACTGCATATAACCACACGTATGTTAATTTTTCAAAATCCCACCCAGTTTCAGTCTCACTGAATTTTCTACCAAATTTAAATGCCAAATTCAGTTTCAGAACTGTTTCATCATATGCTAC
>CBVK0101841963.1:0-14490 GCA_900067695.1 Picea abies
ACCTCTCCTTCAGGACCTGCATGTTCTTCATGATGCAATTCTTCATTGTACTCATCCATGTTTTCTTCTGTCTTCTCCCCTGTTGTGCTTGCTCTATCCTCAATTTTTCCTGTTGGTTTCTCGACTGTCTCAGGACTCCAAACTTCTTTCCCCGTTTCAAAGTTTGCTTGAAATGAAGGTTGGGATTTTGGTTTCCGAGAGTTTGGTCGTTGAGTAGCAGATTCAGACTTTGATATGATCTCGTCAATATAAGTCTTTCTTCCTCCTCTTCCTCTACCCCTGCCACCTGTAGGGTCAGTGTCTTTGGGGTCTCTGTGTCCTCTCATGTAATCTTTGTATCTGAAAAATAAAAAGTTCTTTTGAAATCTATAATTACCTTCCCCGGCAATGACACCAAAATGTTGGTCACTATAATTGCTTATTTAATTAAATAATCAAGTGCTACATAAATTGTCAACCTGGGGAAGTCTGTTTATTTCAAAGGCAATCACACACTATATATGCTCAATCTCAAAAGCAACCTAGAGTTGTAGTAAAAATATATTAATCACACTTTTCCTTGAACAAACTGAAGTTCTAACTTGAATTACAGGAAAGTAATCTACCTATTGTAGAGTTCAATATTTAAAGAAGTAATTGGCCAAAGAATCCTAGATTACATTAAGAAATAACAACTTAAGAAAGAAATATTTTCATGACACTGCAAAAGGAAAGACCAGCTATTCTGTAACAGAGAACAAGACCCTATTCCCCAAGAAGGAATCTTCAGCACCTGTTTCTAATCATCACACTTTTATGAACTCATTGCTAACTGAAATGATTGATACACACTGAAGGCTAACTAACTCTTAACAGAGAACATGACACTATTCCCAAGTAGGAATCTTCAACACCTGTTTCTGATCATCACACTTTTATGAACTCATTGCTAACTGAAATGATTGATACACACTGAAGGCTAACTAACTCTTAACAGAGAACAAGACCCTATTCCCCAAGAAGGAACCTTCAGTACCTGTCCTTGATTATCACGCTTTCATAAATTCACCAAACAATATTGCTAACTAGAATGATTCAATAGTTACCCAAGCATGAATTACATGAAAACAATGTAACAACCAGTAAAGCAGAGTTTCAACACAACAAATTTTAGTAAAGTAGTGTTTCAGCAAAACAAAATTTAATCAAGGCATGAACAGAAATGACACTAACACACTAGAAAGCTAATGGGTGAATCTTGTGAAGAAGGTTGACCCTCCCTTCTCACAAGATTCCCCTGAGACGAAAGGAACTAGAGAGAAATTTTATTCATCTGTCAACTGTGTTACATTACAATTTGAAGTAAAACACGTCCCTCTCTGTAAATCCTTTCTTAGTTAAGAAGAAGGTCCTATCTAATGCCAATTTCCCATTATTTAAAGAGAATAATCCTCTCGATACAATTTGATCAACAAATTACATGTGTATATCTGAATCCTATTCTTAGTCAGATATAGGAATAGGATATCCTGGTTTCCTGTAATAGAATGCTATTACAATATTTGAAAAGGTGTTGAGTGAGGTGTTGCTATTGTGCCTGGAGTAAAAACTTCTTTATTTATCTTCTTACTGTTGTTGTATGTTGTTTTGGCATCGCAAATCGCAGGTTGTTTAGGATGGCCTAGATCGATGTGCAGTTGATGGGGAGGCTTGCAATCCTCTTGTTGATGAGGCTTGTGCTCCTGCGAACATGACCTTCTTTGCCATGAGCTCAATCAAATCCCTTTGACATATTTCTCTACTTCGCTAAGGTTGCTCGACATACTATCTCAAGATCAGATATCTCAGATAGGTGGACAAACACTCAAGGTAAGCAGAACGGGTGGCGAGGTCCCAATAAGAACTACGTGAAAACGATTAGTTCTCTGTAGGATCGGATAATCACAATTTTCAAAAGTGTCCTCGGTTAAACAGTTGATGGGTTAAATAGCTAACATTGTAACAAAATCCTCCAACGAGCGAGAATGCCTCAATCAATACAATTCCATCGATTATGGCATGGTTCCAATGATCCAATGGCATATGTTTCGGCAATAATTGTGTTTCTAGCCATTCTGGAGAATCGTTCTAACAATCCGGATGCCTCCAACGGTCATATTTCTTCATTGTGGCAAAGTTCCAGTCAGTGCTATTCTTCTATTCTAGCGAGGTTCAAGTTCTGCAAACCTTTCTTCTGCAAAGTCCTCTTTAGAACCTCCTGCAATTTTACTAGCTTTTCTTTCTCCTTACTGATATTTCTTTCTTTCTTCCCTATGATCTGTGTCTATGGATTCCTTTTTCCATTATTGGCATTATATTTTATTAGCATAGTTACTTTGCATTGTTGAGGAGATTTCACAAGGTTCAAGGATAATACTTCTTCTCTTACTGTTTTTGGAGTAGGTGCTCTACTCTCCTGCATGGATAAGTTCTTTAAGCCTTCTTGCGTTCCTTCGACTTTGACAACCATGTCTCTGGCCCTCATTTTCTTTGAATTGTCCTCTTGTTCTTATTCTCTTAGCCATGAAATCTCTTAATTATTTCTTTTCTTGTTCTATAGCTTCCTCTTCTTCTCTTTTTCAGATCTGATCTCTCTCAATCGAATTCTTTCCTAACAAAAGTGGAAAAGGGGTGTTGTCCTCAACAAACTTACTTAATGACCTCGAATTCTTCTTCTATCGATGTTCCATGAGAACTCATAGGTACATGATTAAGTATTCCACATAGGGTTATCATCTTCCCTTTAAGAAAACCTATTCTTCCCAATGAAGGAATCATAGCAGGCTTTCCCAAAATTTCCCAAGTACTTTCTAGCATAATGTTCACCTGTGTTTCTGCATCTAATACATAGTTTTTGTTGAAGTATCATATTCTTATTTCTATGCACTCTTTCTCTTTTAAAACATCTGATAAGTTGATGTCTTTGTGATCATTTAGTGTTTCTTTCATCTGCAATAATATAGCCTCAGATTCTCTCCGGTTTTTTAGTATAGCCTTAGTTTCTTGACCTTCTTCATGATATTTTTGTTTCATGTTCATCTTTTCAACTTTAGCAATCATTCTAGGGCAATCTAAAAATTCATGTCAAGTAGCCTTACAACAAAGGAAAATAGGACCTCTACCAGGGCATTCCTTAGCAAGATGTTCCGGTCTTTTGCAACTATAACATAGAGTCAATCCTCTCTTTCTCTTAAACGATCCCCAACCTTTCCTCTACTACGCACTGGGATCACAGTGATAGACCTGAAAAAAATTCTTTCTAGGATCCTGCATCCACTTGTTAGTCCAAAAATTCTTTCTATGCATAGGAATAACATATTTTTCACTATTTCTATCAGGTCTATTCATATCATATATTCTTTCTTCTAGTTGTGCCCTATTTTTTAGACTAGGATGAAATCTATCAAATATACCTAGATCCATTCTTTTGAAACAAACATTTCCACTTATCTTACCTTTATCAAAGAACCAAGATTGAAGATCTTACCTATTTTCTTTAATTCATACTTCTCTTCTTGGTGCAGAGATTCACAAGTCAAGTAGAGTATTGTGCACTATAACAATAGATCTACGCACATAGATTTATATTTTCCTCAGTTCCCAGCAATCATAGTTTTAGGTCCTGACAACAAAACCATTTGTTGGCATAGGGGTAGACCCAGGGTTCAATGCTTCAACAACACACCAAAAAAACCCTAACTACTGTTCCTTTCAACAACACCTACGAAGTAGATGAAGTCTCACCCAAGGTAGAGGCAGGGGGGGTTGTAGGACTCAGGTGTCTACAACCTAGTTGGGACACAGATCTGGGATCACAATACTTAACAGAACACTTAGCAGTTAACATTCATTAGTATTTAATTTTTTATTCACATCACAGGTAAAACCCTAATTATAGGAAAGAACAATATTCAACAATATCTAACACATCCAAGAACATAACACATAGAAATAGATCAGATATAACATTTATTCATATCACTAAGAACTAAGCTACTTCATCAGATACATATAACATACATAAAGATTCAGCACTAAGAATAAATCACATCAATAAAAAAAAGCAATCAAAACACAAGATATATGTGGTTCACCCTTGTGTGGGGCTACATCCACCAACTCATCTTCTTCTTTATTATCTTCTCTCAATCTTCTTACATGCACAGAGCCACCAAAAAAAATCCACATAGGATAGGATATCTTCATGTACCTCACCATATCCTCCTTCACCAAGTTAGGTTACAACACAAATCCTTCTTACACAGTCTGCACACAAGCATCTTACAATCACTTGCACTTAGCTCTACAAGTCTTAACACAAAGTATGTACAAAGCCACTAGATCCGCACTAAGTTGATTCTACTAGGTCTATATTTTCTGACATCACCTAGATATCTATTTATACATTATAAATGGGGCCTAAACATGGGTAAACCCATGGGACAACATCCCATACCCATTACATAAACCCTAAACCCTAAAATACCATAAAAAGGGGGTGAGATCCTATGATCTTTGTTTCGCTTGGGTGCTCCATCTTCGACCTGCCTATCGAAGTCCCAAAAAAATGGTCAAACATGACCAAGGTTCTCCAAAACTAGGTCGAGCGCCAACAACAGTAGAAACAAGTGGACAAGATCATGGAAGAGTACAACGATATATTATCCTCACCCACTGGAATACCTATGCACTTCCAAGTCACGCATCTGATTGATCTCACCCCCGGTGCACCTCTACCTAATGGAATAGTCTATAGTCACTCGTTGATGGAAAATGATGAAATAAAGCGTCATATATAAGAGCTTCATTAAAAGGGGAAAATCAGACCCATATCCTTGCCTTGTGAAAACCTGATTGTACTGGTGCATAAGAAGGATGAGAGACCTGGTGACTTTGCATTGATTACAAAGAATTAAAAAAAATCATAGTCAAGGACTGATACCCAATTCCCAAGATTGATGACCTTATTTTCCAACTCAAGGGGGAAAATTTCTTCAGCAACATTGACCTAAAGTATGGGTACCACCAGGTTCCCATCGAACCAACTCATGTATGGAAGACAACCTTCAAATCTAAAGAAGGTATCTTCAAATGGTTGGTCATGCCCTTTGGCTTAACAAATGCACCAACCACTTTTATGAGGTTGATCGATAATTTATTGAGACCCTTTACCAACTCTTTTGTGGTGGTATATTTGGATGACATCCTCATATTTAGAAGAACTTAAGAGGATCACATGCAATATATTCAGTAGGTTTTGAGAACTTTGTGACAACACAAGCTATATGCTAACTTGTAAAAATTCTCCTTTGGCATGAACATGTTCCAATACTTGGGCTACATTGTTGATGAGAATGGGGTAAATGTTGATTCAGCTAAGATCCAGGTCATCCATGATCGGCCAGCCCCGACCACACTAATCTAGCTTCATAGCTTCTTGGGACTGGCCAACTTCTACCAACAGTTCGTGTTGGGATTCTTCCAAACTACATGGGCCCTCAACCAAGTGACCAAGGGTGGTGGAAGGGAAAATTTTGTGTGGGGGAAGGAACAACAAAGATCATTTGATGATCTGAAGCATCGTTTGTGCTCATCTCCATTAATCTCCTTTCCCGATCTACAACTACCATTCGAGATTGAGACTGATGTATTTGACTATGTTGTAGTTTCAATTCTCACTCAACACGGTCATCTAGTGGCATACCATAGTGAGACGCTCTCAAATAATTTACAAAAATACCCCACCTATTACAAGGAAATGTATTTTATTGTACAATTCTATCATCAATGGAAACATTACATTCTAAGAAATGATATGATCATCCAAATTAATCATAATCCTTTGCAGTTCATACACACACTTGGGAAGTTGTAGAATGACTGCCATTATAAGTGGTCCACCTACCTGCAGGAGTTCCATATCAGCATCAAGTATAAGATAGGGAGCACAAACCATGTCGTTGAATTCCTCAGTCGACCCCCCATGGTTTCAGTCACCCCTTTACTCCATTCCTAAGAACATGAGGCTCCTGAGTGGCCCCAACTTTATCAACAAAATTTAGACTTCGCCACCACCTATTAGCTCTTGGGTATAGGAATGAATGTCATGAATTTTCACATTCAGGATGGAATTTTATGTCATATTTTCCATATTTATGTTCTTTCAATTGAGAATGTAAAGATGATTTTGGAATCCCACTACAGTCGGATGGCGAGACATTTTGGCATAGAGAAAATTGGGGTCGTTCTATAAAAACATTTTTGTTGGCCAAAAATTTGACAGGACATCAACAAGTATATCAGATCTTGCATTGTTTGTGTCGTTTCTAGGACAACCATCAAGAATAAAGGATTATACACACCTCTTCCTACTCCTGAGATGCCTTGGAAATCCATCTCGATGGATTACATGTCTAACCTTTCATCCACCAAGAGAGGAAATGATTGTTTATTTGTGGTCGTTGATTAGTTTTCGAAGTTGGCCATCCTCACATCTTGAAAGAAGAACATCACAGAGGAAGATACTACCAATATATTCTTCAAATGAGTGTGGGTCTTTTTTGGGATACCACAGACCATCATCTCCAACTAGGAAAGCAAGTTCCTCAGCACATTTTGGTCAAGTCTATGGTCACTGTTGGACACAAATCTTACTAAATCCACTGCTTTCCATCCCCAAAATGGCGTCCAAACATAGGTCATCAATCAGATGATTGTACACATTCTGTGCATGTACAACTCTAATCATCCACATACATGGGATGAGAGTCAGCCTTATGGTCAACATAGTTACAAAAGGGCTCTCCATATCTCCATCAACCGTAGCCCATTTCAAGTGGGGTTGGGATTCCAACCCTTGGGTCCCATTGATGTTACACTACCTCTTTCAACCACACAAACAAACTCTTCCCATGTTCAGTCTGAGACCAACAAAGCCACTAGATTCATTGAGTGGATTCAACACATCTGCCAATAGGTCCATGAGCTTTTGAAGAAAGCCAATGCTAAGTATAAGAGGAACCATGATCAACACAAGGAAATGCACCAGTTTCAGTTTGGATACAAGGTCTGGTTACATTTGTAGAAAAACCATCATACAGGGCCCCATTAGAAGTTTCCCCCACTTCGCTATGGGCCTTATACTATCACAAAAGTTGTGGGTAGAAATTCTTTTGATCTCGACACTCGACCCTTCCTTGGCTTGCATCTAGTGTTCAATGTGGACCTACTTTGTCCATACTTTCCACCATTATTGGACACCTCAAAGATCACAGAATAACTAACAGCAATAGATATCAACCTTGAATGCATGGAACAAGCATCCACTGATTATATAATGGACACACAGGTCAAGGGCACTCTCCAGCAGAGGATCCACCTTTATCGAGTTGTCAAGGTAGGGAAACTCCTACACTAAGGAAAGTGGCTCACCTGGGGAAAAATTTAGCAGAAGTTTCCTCAACTGATGGGGAAACTCAAATCAATGGAGACAATTTCTTCCTAAGGGGGGAGGATTGATCCAGGTTGATATTGTTGGCCACCCACCTATTCCAACTGGCTCCTCTTGACAATTTTTAGTTCAACATATTCTTCTGTACTTCTTTGTAATTGTGGATTTTATACTTCTGAGGCTATATGAATCCCTACACATCTTCTAGGTGGATACTAGTGGCTTCCCACCTAATCCAACTAGATTATTTTGTATGTTTTCACGTGTAAATAGTGGCCTCCCACCTAATCCAAATACATCTTGTTGTATTTCTAGGGATGTTTTGGGGCACTAAATAGTGTTTTTAGGCTCACAACAGTCAAACTATAGACGAAGTCAGAATTTGATGGCGTAATGTGTAGTTCTCGAAAATATTTTTCCAATGGGCTATCACGTACCTAAAATGGAGGTCGTATACAAAAGTTACGACCATAGGAAGTTGAGGTTCCAACTTACCCATAGGGGCCCACATACCTTTTGGCGTTTCATCTCCTATGGTTAGGTTTTTGGATGTATAGGGTTTTTTCATTCATGAGTAATGTTAAAAAAGTCTCTCAAACCTCATTGTAATCATTCTTCTCATACATATGCATGTAGTAGCCACATCTCTTCTTAGAGATAGCTACCACCATTTGAGCAAGTGTTTCAGTTCTACAGTTTTATATTTTCAACCTATTTCATTTATTCAATAGAAGATATTTTTCACTGGATATATGTGTTGTTCTTCATGTCTATGTGTTTATTGTATTCAGTATGTTAATTAGTTCATTCTACTCCTATATCTGGACCAGGAGGCACATATTTCAATGACATAAATTCATTAATGAGACTTGAATGAAGCATAAATTTAAAGTGGTTCACTCTGAAAAGAAATCATGGAAATTTATAAAAAGACAAACCCTAACTACTTCAAGAGCATTGAGAGTGGATTTTAAAATGGCAAGAGAAGGAACCATCAAAAGGTCGGAAGTCAAAAGTTTCTACATTGGTGAAGAGCTTGCAAGATGCAAATCTCTATATTTCAGAGATTCATTGGACTGGCTTGTGAAGAATTTTCCTCTACGTATTCTTTTTTTCTGTTTATTTCCATCAAATATTCCATGAATGTATTGAGAACATGAATATTTGGGTCTGAACAGTTCTTTCCCTTGAAATATTCAATCATCTTATAACATTTTAGGTCCAAAGGAGTGCAGTCCCTTCTTGTAAAAAGAAAATGCAATTTATTTTAGTTCATGTTATGTTCATTAAGATCTTGTTGAGGTTGTTTCATCCCTCTTATTCTAGAAATTATCGAACTTTTCATATTGGGTTATTGTTATAAATTTTTCCCGCAAAGAACTATTTCAGGGCACTACATTAGTGATTTCTTACACTTTACGTTGAAATCATTTGATTTCAAATGTCTTTCCAATCAAAATAATTTTTGGGTAATAATGAAGTTATGATTTAAATTTATTTAAAGAGCTGTCAATTTCTTCATATTGAAAAAGTCATAGAATATTCCAAGTTTAGTTTATATTACAAGAAAGAAAGAATGTTTGTTGAAGGGTGACTACAAAACCTTGTAGACACAAATCTCTGCTGACACACTTTATCCTATATTTTATTTAAATGATGTGATGCATATTTGTATAATTGTATATAAGGTTTATACATTTGTATATATAATCTTTCTTAGAAGATATTTTGGAATTTTCTCTTAATCATTCACCCTCTACATGTCTTGGAAAAGGACATTTGGGAATCATGCAGGAGAAAACCATGCGACAAGTATTTTGAGGAAGGAAGGAAGGAAGGAAGGAAGGAAGTTAGCACATTTTGCGGACTAGCATGTGTCAAAGGAGGAAGTTAGTTAGGCATTTTGGTCTAGTTTTTAACAGGATAACCCCTAATGTTAATGTATAAATATGTATGGGTTTTGGGTAGTGTTAGAACTAGATGTCACCCTCAAATTACATAGAAGGTAATGCCAATACCCATCAGTTTATATAATAAATGTAAATGAGTTTTAAGAGGCCAAATGGAGAAGACTCGATGAAAATAACATTCTAACTCAGAAATCTAGACTAGTATGTGCAAGCAATTGAGGTCTTGGATCAACTTCATACAGTAAGTTGGAGTAAAGGTGAGTAGGAGGAAGAATTTGATGAGAAAAGTGTATAGGTATGCCACAAACATCAGGCCTTCCAGTAGCCTAAAGAATAAAAACTTAAACAAAAGATCCTCTTGGATTCAAATTTCAAGGAAACTGAAAGAAATCATAACAACATTATAATCAAACATTTATCATAATACAGTCACAACAATCCATGTGAATCCGTCAATCATGAAATCTCTCAGTATCAGAGGAAAATAAGATGTAGTAAAAAATATGACTTAGATTAATAAAGAAGTCTCAAATCAAGACATAACCAAAGAACTAGTATTCTTCATCAAAATATAACAATAGAAGCGATCTTATCTCAACCATTCAACCTTAACAAAATACTAAAACTGCCTATATATACTCAGAAATGTTGCAACCATGGGGAGCATGATCAGACCTATGCATTTAAAGCCTTCAGTCTGTGCCTACTCTTTTAGACTATGCAGGCCTTCTCATGTCAGACATGATCTGGCCTCAATTATGTGTTTTGCAGGAAAATCCTTCCAGAAGGAAACTTCGGATTGCCAAAATGCACTCACGACCGTCTTTATCCTTTTTTCCATTTATGGGTTGATATGAGGTTTCAACCACCTCCCCCATTTCCATTAACTATATTCATCGGGATCGAGATGAGGCCTGACTCCCATGAATGTTCTAGGTGGTGCCCACGACTTCTTCGAGTCAATCTCGATGCCTCGAGGCCATGCACATCTTAGTCTGTGACCAATACAGGCACTTTCGGCCTTTGCCACAACTCCTCTCCATATTCCATGCGACCTCAGGCCATGACCTAGGGCTCATATCCAAAGGCTCTTTAGGATTTCATCTTTCGAGAGTCTCCACTCCACTTGATTCCAAATATCTCGTTGCCCAAAATTGCAAAATGGCCTTATTCAGATCAACTGTCGGACTCACTTTGAATTTGAAGGCCACGGTTGCTTTCCGAAAACCCCAGTCGTTAGATTCTCAATAGGTGCTTACCCTTATTTATGTCCCATATTTCCATATGAGCATGGGCTATGATCATGGGCCCAATTCCTAGGTTCTTCATGATTTCAACTTGCACCGTGCTAAAACATTTGATTCATGAAATTTCAACCTCTTGGATATAGTGCCATGCATCAATCTGAATTAGACGAGTCCTGCTAATTTTGGGTTTCAAGAGTTCATACCTTTGACGAACAACTTTAATGATATTTTGAATGCTCGATTCCCATGATTAGTTTCCATCATTGATCTCTCATAACGAGATCAACGATCTAGATTAAATATTTTCTCGACCCTTTGACTTCAGGATTTTCCCTAGCAAAAAACTTCGTGCACCCTTTAACCTTATGAAATAATGCATGTCGTTGATCGATTCGCCTGATGGATTTCCATCGTTGAAATTATAAAACTCATTTTTTCTTGTGCTTCAAACCCGAAATGGACTATTAGGAAAGATGCACTTTGTGTTCATGGCTGCGGCTTGCATGATCGAGGATTCAGACGACTGGTTGTGGGCTTGGAAAACAGGAGGACAAGGGAAAAATTATAGACTTAGGTTGAAACCACAAAACCACGGGACTCTGACAATTTTATGTGATAGAATTTGGCTCCACAGGGGATGGCATGCTCTATGCGAGCTGCCAAGAACAAGTAGTTCTAGTCGCTTTATGCATTGAGCTATGGAGTCATGCTCAAAAAAACATCCCACTGAGGATTAAAGGCTAACAAGCACACTATCCTAAAAATGAAAGAAAAATACATGGGCTCCAGAGGGAGCTTATTTATGAACATTCTTAGACTAGTTGATTTTTACAAAGCGCTAGGTGAAAGAAAAATTCCACCATAGCCATTCAATAAACTCCCTAGTTGCAAACTTGTTTACTTTGTCATTGATCAAATAAAATCAATGCAACCGTGACAACAAAATGATTATGCTTTTTATCTCTCCTCCCAGTGCTAAAGTCAAGATAAAGCTGAGCGGATCTAAGACATGAAGGAAATGGAAATCCATGTACTCCCTTATAGGTTCATAGAGAAAATGACAAAACCCACTAGGTTGGTGAAAGAAAACATACTCTCTCTTACAACTACTCACACATGGTTGAATGTCTCTGGAAAGCACGTGTGAGCGAATGGTTGATGCAGGCTGACTGGTCCCAGGTGATGGTTTCTCATTTGCAGGCTTTGGGCAGGATATGAACTACACATTTGGTTCTCCCTCTTCTTCTTCATGACTCTCCCAAGGATCAGAATCATAATCATCATAAATAGGAAACATGGGAAAGCTCTTCCCTTCTCCTTATGTAGGAATAGAATGGTGGATTTCCACACAATGTTTTCCTCAATGTATAAAGGAAAAGGCTCTGTGGTATGCTCTTGGAAATCCTCAAAATATGAAACATATGATTCCATGTGTATAGCCATATGATCATGAATCATGTGACAAAACCCTTGCTGCTTTAGAAGACCAGGCTTCTCTTCTGTAAATGCCTCTCTTCTTGCAAATAAAAAACCTCCCCGCTCCTTTGAAAACAAATCTTGATCATCATCAGCTGCAGTCTCTTTTCCTTGTTGTTGTTCCAGCTCTGATTCATAATCATTATCTTCTTGCTCAGAATCTGAAACATACTGATAGTCTTCTTCCTTAGGCATATGCAAATTTTCAAGATATTCTTTCATATGAACCCCCTTGCTAGCCTTGATTTTCTCTTCGATTTCTTTAACATTTTCAAATAGGTGTCTTAACGATGAATATTTCCTCTCTCTTAGAAGAAGGATGAGCTCTAGATGTTGATCCATGACATAGCACACCATGGAAATAGTCTCTATGGGTGTGATCTCCATTGGCATACTATGATAAACAATGTAAAACCTCTTGTTGAAGACAACTAAGGCTTCCTCTTCCCCTCTCCTGAAGGCATTAAAATCAAACCATTATTGATCAAGGGACTTGTTCTCACCCCAAAAATTTAAGCATGCATGGCATAGCTCAGTCCAGGAGCCAATAGAAATGGCTTCCAGACATCTAAACCACACAACAACATCTCCAAATAGGGATTGTTAGAACAACCTCATGGCAACATCTTCATGAACAATCTCAAACTGATCGACAAATCTCTCAAAGGCCTCAAAATTCCTCTCAGTTGTAATATGATCCTCTCCAAAAACTGAGGCAGATACTCAAAGGAATAATGAGGATAAATATGAAGGTCCTGTAGCATCCTTAAAGGTTTAAACAACTTATTTTTTATTTTAATTTGAAAAGAAGTGGGTTGATCATGAGGATTAACTAGTTTATGGCAAGGCTCAATGGGAATAACGAAGGGTTATGAGATTTGGGAAGATTGTGAATTATTTTCAACCTCCTCAGGGCTACAAGGGTGATCAATTTCAAGAGGATATGCAATAAACATCTCACTTTTATGAATAGTCATAGGTGAAGACATAAGATCGGTATCTAAAACACAAGAAGAGGGCATGTTTTCTTCTTCCAAGGATTGATAAATAAAGGAAGGCCTATTATTAGCTGAATAGGAAAATTAGAGGATAATCCTCGTTATATGTGAAGGGAAAGAGAGAAATGAGTTGATAAACAAGAATATGATTTCATGAAGAAATCTCATAAACTGATACCTAGTCATCCCCTTCGGTATGGTCATCTTTTTGTCAACAAGGCTCTCCCCAGTGGAGTATTTGAGTTTGGAGTCGCTAGGTGAATGATATGCAGTCTAAATGTGTCTGGTCTTTGTTCACCATCAAAGGCCATATCTGAAAATTATTGCTCTCCAAGGGAGCTTTTCAGTCTGGGATAGCAGCTAAAGCCTTCTTGAGAAATCTTTCCTTCCTTAACAAAATCCTCCCTGGGTCAGCTTCAGATGTATCCAAAGGAAGCTATGAAGTGGACCTCATGTTTCTGTCTCTGGTAGCCACAATTGAAACAGTGGAGTCACAAGGTGCAAGCTGCAATCTTCAATGGTTCTGATACTTGATGCACCTTTAGAATCATAAGCTCTTTGCCATTCTATCCCAGGGAATGTCTTCAATTCTTCCCCAACAACGATGCCATAAATGTTAGCACTAGAAGTCACCCTTAGATTGCATAGAAGGTAATCCCAATACGCATCAGTTTATACAGTAAATGTAAATGATTTTTAAGAAGCCAAATTGCTTTGAATTTGACGACGATCAGACTTGCTTTGAATTTTATGACAGTTGGACTTGCTTTGAATTTGACGATGGTCAGACTTGCTTTGAATTTGATGACCATGATTTCTTCCAAAAAACCCCAGTCGATAGCCACTCAATAGGAACTTACCCTTGTTTATGCCCCCACTTTCCATATGACCATGAGCTATGATCATGGGCCCAATTCCTGGGTGCTTCATGATTTTATACTTCACAAACTTCTATTATGATCCATGCTAAAACCTCTGATTCACAAAATTGCAACCTCTCAGATCTGGTGCCACGCGTCCCTCTGAATTAGATGGCTCTTGCTAATTTTGGGTTTCGGGAGTTCAGACCTTTGACGAAGAACTTTAACGATATTTTGAACTCTCAATTCCCATGATTGTTTTCCACTGTTGATCTATCCTAATGAGATCTACAGCCCAAATTAAATATTTTCTCTGCCCTTTCACTTCATGCTTTTTCCCTGGTGCAAAAATTCACGCAACTTTTAACCTTCCGAAAGAATGCACGTCATTGATCGATTCGTCTGATGGATCTCCATCATTGAAAGATTAAAACTGCCTTCTTCTTGTGCTTCAAACTCGAAAGGGACTATTAGGAAAGTTTTTCTTTGTGTTCATGGTTGCGGCCTGCATGATCAAGGATTCAAACAACT
>CBVK0101841971.1:0-11923 GCA_900067695.1 Picea abies
CCCAATTAAGGGGTAATGAGCCACTATTTAGGGCTTAACAATATTTGACTGGGGAAAATTGACTTCTATCGAAATATCGTCCCAACTATCACACTATAAAAAGGAAAAAAACATATTTATGGCTTCCTATCTGATATTTTCTATTGTGTATTGTTGTCAATTTCCAAACTTGACAATAAGTAAGAGGGTGAACCATGAAATAGATCTAGTTACATTCTAGTATCAGGCACTATCGAGACATAATAATCCTTTGTATTTTTATGAAATTTATAATGATTTTGTTTCAGTCTTCAAAAGGATGTTTTTGGGCGAAAATACTTCAAGGATATCTGGCCAAGCTAATAGATTCTTAGAGAAAAAAAGGAAACATATAAGAAATGGATAATCACAGTGTCATAAGGATATTTTGTTCCAAAGAAAATCCTTTTTTTCTCGCATATCATGTATCTAACAAACTATTATTTACATAGGTGGCAAGGCAATACAACTTCTGGCTACATTTTTTCCATAAAAAAAGGAAAAACCAATTTATCCCATTGTCATGGAAGATTGGAGATTTCATGTTCAGAAATAAAAATAAAATTGATGAGTTTGCAAATCATTTCAACAATGTGAATTCACAGGGAAACTGGGCAACCGGGGATTCTTTTGACGATTTTATTGATGGTTTGGAATTTGAAAATTCTAAGTTAAAATAAAGGATTAGAGAGTTGGAAAATTCCTTAATGCCTCTTATAATCCTAGAAAGTCCTTTGTCAATGGTCAAAACAACTACACCCACCATTAAGTTAAAAGGAAATTCTAGTTTACTCATAGCATTCTGAAGTTACATAGAGAAAAACATTAAAAATAGAATGTCACTGATAATAGAAGCGTGGGAGGTATCAAAAAATATTGTTTCTTTTGGATCAAGGGCACATGCTTTTCATGAGTATCTACAAGATGATCTAAAGAATGAAGAAGGTTTATACATTGATGTTTTATTTACATTTGGAATAAAAGTCTCAAACATGATAGAATTGAAAAGAAGAGAAGAGGATATGCCTTCTCCAAGTCGAATTAAACAGTTGAATGCTTGTTGGAAGGAAAAGATCAAGAATTTGAATAATTGTCCAAGCATGCAGCAAAGCCATAGTAAAAAGAGAATAATTTTTCAAAAGACTCATAGAGATAGATCTGGAAGGAAGCACTGATGGGGTACAAGACCCTAAGTTAATTCTCAATTCAATGTTTATGGAAAAGCAACAATTCGATGAACAAGTTGAGATATTAAAGGGGTTATCATTTGAGAAATTTTATGGCATAGTTTAATATAATGTATAAGATATAGAAAATTGATTGGTTGATTATTCTGTGAAAAATCAAGATATTGAGGAGGAAATACATGGCATTTCTAATGACTTAAGAGACTTGGAAGGTGAATTATTCAATATTAAAATTAGGCATGAAATAAATGTTTCACCAATGAAAAACTACATTGAAGATTGGTTTTAAAAGGCAATTGGTAAACTAACTAAAGAAGGCCAAGAAGAAACAGTTGAGATAGTTCCTATAACCATCAATGAGGACAATAAAAGGACAACAACAAGCAAGTGAACAAAAGAGAGAGACCATCATAGTAAATTTATGTTGATCACGTCTTTCTTTCTTTATCATTTTTTCATCCTGTTACTTTGCTTCTTTGACTAGAAAGGTTTAACCGAAATATGATAACTCCTTCTTGTCTTCTTTCCTGGTCTTTCTACTATGTCATTGCCCACCATATTCTTTCACAAATTACTTATTGTTTATATTTTCTTTATGGTCCATGGGAGCTCCAATCCTAGTCCTAAGGAAAAACACATTTAACTTTCAAAGATTTGTAACATACTCTATATTTTTCAAAAATCCCAAGAGAACTATTTCAGGATCAATTTTGACTGTATTTTATAACTTTGTCTTTTGAGTATAAAATATTTTAGATTGATATATCATTTTGTTTATTTGAGATCCACGTGTGTTTACTCTATTAAAGTTCTCTTATGTGTGCATACCATTTTTCTTTTATTTTATGTGATAATAAATCTTTAGTTTAACTATGATGGATGTGAGGAAATTTTGCTTATCTTTTTTAGATATGTGATGTGTGAGGTTCCTAGTCATATCTCAGGAACTCTCTTTAAAAACAAACCTTTTTATTTTATTGCAATATTTATATTTCTTTGAATATCATGGTGGACTTTCTCAAAGTCCTATATTGTTTTGAAATGTAGAATTCCAAGAAGATATTGAAACAAAGAGTACCACCTCTATAAAAAAAACAAGGGGATTTGTATCCCCATGAGGTTTCCTTTTCAGTTATAACAAATTCAAGCGTCAACAAGTAGTGGTGAAAAAAATGACTAAGGTTATACATTTTATTCCGGTAAATACTACACACAAGGAGACAAATATTGCAAAGATCTACATTAAGGAAGTCACTAGACTACAAGGGGTGCCCAAGGAAATTATTTCAGACAATGATCCAAAATTTACGTCCATTTTTTGGAAGGGTTTGTTAAAAGGTTTTGGGACAAATATAAATCTCAATACAACGTATAACCAAGAGTCATATGGGAAAACAAAGAGGACCAACAAAATAATTGAAGGTATGCTCAAAATGTATGTGATGGACCAACCATCCAAGTGGGAGGATTACATCCACTTAGTTGAATTTGCTTACAATAATGGGTATAAATCCAAATTAAAAATGAGCCCATTTGAAGCGTTGTATGGTAGGAAGTGTAACACAATAGTGAGTTGAAGTAAATAGAAGAGAAGATGACAAAGATAAAGTTGAATTTAAAGGTTTCCCATGGTAGAAAGAAAATTTATGCAGACAAGAAAAAAAATTGAATATATTTTAAAGTGGGTGAACATGCGTTTTTAAAAGTGAAAGCAAAGAGAAGTTTGCTAAGATTAGGAAGATGTCCAAAGTCGGCAGCAAGATATTGTGTACCTTTTGAGATCTTAGATAAGATAGGGTTAGTCACAGACATTCTAGAATTTATTGCATCTAGGAGAGTGCATAATGTATTTCATTTTTCATTATTAAAGAAATATGTTCCATAACCCTAACCACATAATTGATTGGACTGTGATCTAGGTGGAACCAATACACATCTTGGACTGAAAATTCAAAGTGATCAGGAACAAGTCCATAGGGATAGTAAAGGTTCAATGGACCTACTATGCTCCTAAAGATGCTACATGGAAGAACAAAGAAAGCATACGGGAGGAATACCTGCAAAGTTTTGACAATTTTGAAGAAAACGAAATGTATGGTCGTGACCAAGCAATGTATATGTGAATAGTATTTTTGATTTTTTAATAAATAAAATGTGATGCTAGGTGTTGGGGGATATGGACAAATATGGGGGCTGAATCAATCCACAAGAGGGGGGGGAGTGTCTAGGAGTTTCTAAGAGGGTCCCAAGGGGGGAATTTCCCATGTCTATTAATTCAACCCACATTCCTAAATTTTATTATGATTATGTATTAAACTTCTATTTTCTGATTGAGTGTTCCCAAAGTCAATCATTGAATACATGTAAGAGGATGGGTATGAGGACTCACATCCCATAGTTATTGGGAGTGTGGGGGCTGAGTAAAATCGGCTTGGGAAATGTGTAAGTCAAGAAAGAAAGAAAAGAGAGGAAACTTTTATGGGCAGTGACAATAGTTTTAGACAGTCATGTTTTTGAATGAACAACAAGCAGAGAACATGTAAGAAGAGCATTCGAGCTAGAGAAAACATGGAGGGTGAATTTTGGATCCTATTTGTAGAAGAAAACTAAAGAGCTAGGTTTTTAGTCTTGAAGACTGAACTCCTGTGAGAGTTGCACTATAACAACAAGTGGTTGTTGTTGTTTTTGTGGTAGTTTTCCTAGCAGTGAGGTCCCTCGAGTTTCCAAGTAGTGATATTCCTAGTTACATGTGCCAAAGAGACCTTGATAAACAAATGGGATGACCGATGGATTGAGAGCAGTGAAGGGGTACATTCCTTGGGTCAGGCAAGTTGAGTGGAATATATTTTTTGAAAAGCAAGATAGCTATAGGAGAATAGCAATGGGTTGTGATATTTTATGAGTTGTGAGTGGAAAGTGAGAGGCCACCCTCTTTTGTGGATTTCTAGCCCCAACTTGGGGGTGAGTTGATTTTGATATTTGGAACAACAAATTTATGGTTGGGTGGAACATTTATCTTGTTTCTTTAAAAGATACGTGTTTTATCTTGTTTCTTTGTTGCATTATGAGTTAAATTGTTGTGCATTCACTATGTATTTGAGTAAGATTTATATGTTTTTGTGTTGAGTTATTTAAGTTGCATTCATGTCAATTTCAGCACGTTGTATATGAATTTGATAAATGTAATTAGGAAATAGTTAAATGTGTTTGTAATTTGTAGCTGGTGAGCTACAGGAAATTAGTTAGTAGAAAGAATTTAATTTATGTGTAATTATGCACATAATGGACCTCATTTGGGCTAGGGAATGTTACAATTGGCCTAGTTGTCTAGTCAAATAATCTCCTCCAACCTCAAAGTATTTTTTGTATTGAATAAGGGAATAGATGGATTCAAAAATTACAAAAATTTACAATGAAGTTTTTTTAAATTACAAAATAGAGATCATAGTTTAATTATTTAAATCCTTATCTCCGTAGTATCTAATGCAATCAAAGGCTAGTTTAGTTACAAGATAGGGTAGAAGAATCTATATACTATTGTTATAGGTGGTGGAGTTTGTTGTTCTTTCTATGTTGTCTTACTCTTTCCATTTGTATCCTTGCATACATTATATATATTACAATGACCCATATTCAATTTTCAATGCTTGACCATTCTTCTAGGGATTTTCTACCACTATATTGGTAATTTTTCCTATCCACCAAGTAATCAATATTTATTTGCAAAGGTTCACTTTGTATTTCATCTAACTAAGAATTAAAATTATCTTTCATAAGTATAACTTGGTGATGAGCATCCTAGATCTAGGAGACAACCTTAATGGTGTCCATTTTTGCCATCATACCCTCTTAAAACCATCCTTGTTCTTGATATGCTAAATATTCTTCCATGTTTTTTTCCTATGCAAGTTATGTTCCCAATGTATTCATGTTAGACCCCAGTTGTGCATGAATGCATTGATGGTTTTTTCCTAGTTATTGATGGTCATTTATGAAGATAGTGGGATTATGGGTTATTATGGTATTAATGGAAAAATAGATTTTTAATGTAAATGGAGGAAGTGGATTTATGGATTGTATTAACTACCCACATCCATTGGAAACTATATAATACTAGGTGGTTTAGTGACTTGTTGGACATTAGCTCTTAGTTTTGTATTCATCTCTCATCATTGTAGAATTGTGGGTCCATAAAGAAGTCAAGGAGTTAAAGAGGGTTCCACTCCCTTACCCACCATGGGAAAGGGAAGCACATGTAATAGTAGTAGGTTGTTTGGATTAATAATAAAGTAGATTTGATGTTATTTGGTATATTTGTAGTGTTTATGTATATTTGTGCTCTTGTTGGTTATATATTTACTTAGCATATTTAGGGTTTTGGTTGTTTTATAAAGTTGGTGAAGGAATAAAAGCCAACATTTTACACTTCATGTTCCTTGTTTCGATGACATAAATTTTTTGACCTATTTCAACTTTGGATGATTTCTATGTTTAGTGATCAGGCTTGATCACCTTGATGGTTTTTATATCTTATTGATAGATAAGATTTCTTTTGGCAGTTACAAATAGAGGTTATGACCAACGATTTTGAGTAGTTTGTTGGCATTTGATTATGCTTAGTTTTGAGGGATTTTGGACAATTTTGATGATGCATATTGGATGTATGAGTTGTGCTCTAAAGATAGAGCTCAAGGAGAGGATAAGATTATTCCAACATAGTTGGTGGAAATGATTGTAATTTTTCTTTTGCTTCTAAATGGTACTCATTTGTTGAGATTTAACACAAGGGTGATTCAAATAATAGTGGTGGGTCATGTTATCGATTAGTTGTGTGTGAATGCATTGATGGGTTTTTCTCATTATTGATGGTCATTTATAAAGATAGTGAGATTGTTGGTTGTTATGTTATTGATGAAGAAATGGAATTTTAATATAATTGGAGGAAGTGGAGTTATGGATTGTATTAATTACCCACCACCATTAGGAACAATATAACCAATTAATCTGATGATGAAGTCCATTGAGATATTGGTCCATATAGTAGGTGGGATAGGGAGAGGTTGTAGTGTGGTTATATTTTCTACTGTTTCTACCTTGTTGCATTGGCAGGTATATCATTATGCCATAAACGTGTGTATTTCTTAATTCATGCCTTCCCAAAAAAAGGAATGTTTAATCCATTCATAGGTTTTATGAAAGCCTAAATGTCATTTTTTTGGTGAGGCATGGAGTTCAGAGAGAAATGTGGATTTAAATTTGGAAAAATTGGTTAAATATATGTGGCCTTTATTGCATATCTCCTCATTTTTCCAAGTGTATACTGGAGATGCATTAGGGTTTCATTGCATGTGTTGGATCAAGATAGAAATTTTGGGATCTTGGAACCATTCAGTGTGAATTACCTTCAACCAATTGGATATAATGAAGGACAGTGAAAAGAGGAACCCTTCTTCTTCATATTTCTGGGAAAGAGCATCAACTACCTATTGAGCACTCAACACACCCTAAAAAGCCTTATCAATTTTTTTTTACTTTTTTAGGTACCACTTGATCTTCTACACTATTTGATTCGATTTGATTTTGGGAAATGTTTTGTCTTTGATTATTTTCATGAATATCATCACATATTCAAGTTTTATTGAACTTATGAAACCCCATAACTAAAAATACCTTAACACCTGAATAAAGAATAGACATCCAAACACTTCACCCAATGTGCTCAGGTTCGACATTGGAAGGAATTCAACGAAGAAAAAGGAATCACTCAGAAAACCACAGTCGTCGAGCATCGATCTCCATCGACATCAATAGAAGGAAGATTTCATTTGTGTTAAGTTTTTGGCATAAATATATCACCGATAGTTGATTCCCCTTCGGCATCGGTAAAAGACAGGGAGAAAAGACATTAACAAAGAACAGAAAGATATCACCAATAGTCTATGCCCGACGCACTTTATCAGGATTGGGGAAAACCTAGAATAATAACAACAAACATGTTGAACACAATAAACGTTATCCCCAATCATCGATCCCTGATGCGTTTTTTGCATCGAGACTTTTTCAATGGAGCCGATTCAAAAGCGCTTTGATAGGTTTATCGTCGATCGTCGATCCTTGAAACAATTTCGGCATCAAGAAGATAAGGTTTGTTTTAGAACGAATAACTATTGGGAGAGGGGCAGACTCAGGGTTCAATTGTTACAACACATTAACAAACCCTAACTACTAGCCCTTTATGCAACACCTGTGAAGCAGATGCAGTCTCACCCGAAGTAGCAATAGAGGATTGTAGGACACATGTGTCTACAACCAAAGGAAATGAAAAGTGAATCCAAGACAACAACACACAACAATCTAATTATTCTTTACCACTCCTAAGCTTACTTCACAAGTTATATCTCTAATATAATACAACAATGCAATAATAGTATAATAGATGGAAAATAAAACAACATCAACCACAAAGAACTACAAGATATACATGGTTCACCCTCTCCCTAGGTATACATCCACAAAACTATGTTTCTTGATATATTAGATGAAAACATATAGTTCTATATGTGCATTTAGTTGCATATCTTTCTCTCTTTCTCTCTTTCTCTTCCCTTCCTGCACACCCAACTGAAGATCCATAATATAGACTCGATATTGATCTCAACAATAATAAAAAATAACCAATAATGAACAACATCAAAACTAGAACCAACCCTGCCATGTCTTCTAGACCTTTATTTATACATTAGATGACTAAGAAATCCTTAGAATGAAGCCTAGGTGTCAAAACCCAAGATCCAAAACCCTAGGTCCACTTGACCCATGTTTTGATGGCTTCACCAGCCTGTCCTTCCTTATTTTCTACGAGGTGCTCCAAAGAACTCGTTGATGTCCTTTTCTACTTGCTGAGTTGTCCACAATCCCTCTTCTTCGATGCTTTGTATTCCTCAATATTCTCTCCCAACAACTAGCTTTTTCTTTACTTTGCTCCTTTTTTTCTTTTTTATCCACTTTGACCCTTCCTTAGTTAATGTGCCTTCTGTGCAGTTCATACTTCTCCTTTCTTCCTTAATCTTCTCTTTCTTACATATCCAAGGGCCAACAGGCCCCCAACACTCACATGTGACTCATCCCGAGTCACTGCAAGATTGAACCTTCTATGTCACTTCGATTGCAAACTGCATTGAGCAGCCTATGCTTTCTGCTATGTTCCTCCCTATTATGTTCAGACTATCTTTTTTTGGTTTGGTACCCAGTTTCAACTGCACCTGGTACCTACACCCTTCTTCCTTTTGCTTTTATTGAGAGTTGTGAGGCAGTTGGTTGTCATAGTACAATTTCGACCATCTCCTATTAACCAAACCTTCTTTCCATTCTCCATTAAGGATCTTCAACTGCACAGATCCTCCTTCTGTCACATAGGCAACCTCAAATGGCCCAAGCCAATGTGTCCTGAACTTCCTTGGATGCTTCATGGAAATTTTGACATATAACAATACCAAATCTCCTTGCTTAAATGCTTTCCTCTTGATATGTCTATCATGGTAAGATGTTTCTCTTTCTTTTTGTACCTGCTAATGAAATCCTGCTATGAACCTGTCTTCCTCCAGTTCTAGCAACTATGCAAGCATGTGTTGAACATTGCTAGTGTCATCCATACCTGTGAATGTTGCAATTCTTAAACTAGGAATCAAGTATTCCATAGGTACCACTACTTCCAAGCCATAAAATAACTTAAATGGGGTATGTGTAGTCATGTTCTTGCAAGTATTTCTATAAGCCCATAATACTGCTGGAATTCTTAAATCCCAGTCATCTCTGTTAACACTGCAAATATTAGTTAGCACTATTTCCAAGATCTTATTGAAATCTTCGACTTTACCATTCACCTGTGGGTGGTATGGGGTGGTATTCTGATGGTGAACTTCAAATTCTTGAGTCAAGGATTCAACAGTTTTGTTGATGAAATGTGTGCCTTGGTCACTCATGAGGATCTTTGGGCATCCAAATCTGGTTATAATATCCTAAAAGATGAACTGTACAGTTTTGGCTGCACTACATTCCTTAACTACTCTTTCTTTTTCCCATCTAGTCAAATACTTTGTCGCAATGATAATGTATCTAGCTCATGTGCGCCTTCCTGCTGGGTTAATAGGTCCCACAAAGTCAATGGCCCACTTCTTGAATACTTGTTATGTTAATTACAGTGCTATAGGCATATCATCCCATCTAGAGGGATTCCCTACCCTTTGACATACACCACAGGCTTTGTAGTATTTCTTAGCATCCTTATGTAAAGCAGGCCACTAGAGGCCAGCTCTGAGAACCTTCTACAATGTTTCTTTCCCTGCATAATGTCCTCCTGCGATGCCTTTGTGTGCTTCTGCAAGAATCAATGGTCTTTATGCCACCATAACTCATCTTCTCAAGATCTCATCTGGTCCCATCTTATATAACTATCCAGCTAAAATTTGAAAATCTCTATCGCAGACTACTAATTGTTTCTTTTGAATGACTATATACTCGCGAGGTTCCATTCCTGTGGAAAAGAACTGAACTATCTCAGAAAATTGATCATCTACATTTCTTATGGCCAACAACTGTGCATCTGGTAGTGTATCCTCCAGACTGGTAGGTTCCTCTCCATGTTCCAACCTGGATAAGTGATCAGGTCCTTTATTCATTCTTCCTAGCTTGACCACAATCTCAAATTCATACTCCTGGAATTGTAGTATCCATATGCATATTCTTCCCCCCAACACTGGCATGTTGACTAAGTACTTCAAGGTATAATGATTAGTGAACATCTTAAAATGTCCTCCCAAAAAATAGTGTCTAAACTTCTGCAACACATATACCATAGCTAAGCCTTCTCTTTCAGTCATAGTATAGTTCCTTTTAGCTGTAGAAAGCTTCTTGCTAGCAAAGGCTATGGGGTGGTCAATGTTTCCTTCACCTGACTATGCTAAAAATTCTCCCAATTCAATGGACGAGGCAACGACATGAACATTGAACTCCTTACTCCAATCTAGAAAAACCAAGATTGGCATAGTGACCATTTTCTACTTTAGTGTGTCGAAGCTATGCTGGCATTCTTCTGTCCATTGGAACTTACTATATTTCTTTAATAGCTTCTCCATGGGTGTTGTTATCTATGCATAACCCTTAATGAACTTCCTATAGTATCCAATGTGCCCCAATGCAGTGCACAATTGTCTAACCGAAGTAGGGGGGGGTAGATCAACAATGATGGAAATCTTGGAAGGATCCACCAACAACCCCTTCTTACAAACAATGTGCCTGAGAAACACTCCAAAGGGTGAAAAGAAGACACATTTTTTAAAATTCAGGGTAGTCTGAAATTTCCTGCACTTATCTAACATTAATCTCAACCATTCAATATGGTCTTTCAGTAGGCTAAAGATAGTCCAATCATCAAAATAATCTTCCAATAATTTGTGTAAAAGGTCCTTAAATGCTTCGACCACCACCCTGGAAAAGATGGCTGGTGCATTCTTCAATCCAAAAGGAATCATAGTGTACTAGAATGATCCCCATTCTGTTGCAAAGATAGTCTTATGTCATTCTTCCTTAGCAATTATGATTTGGTGGTAGCCTGAATATCCATTTGTGAATGATTAGACCTCTTGTCCTCCTACATTATCTATAGATTCATTGGTAAAAGGTGTAGGAAATGGATCACGTAGACATGCATCATTCAGTTTTTTGAGATCTACACAAATTCTGATTTCTCTTGACTTCTTATCTTGGACCACCATAGGGATAATCCATTCAGATTCTTCAATAGGTTCTATGATTCTTGCTTCCAGTATTCTATCCAATTCAATCTTAACTTTCTACTTATATTTTGGATTTAGTATGTAAGGTCTCTTCTTGATAGGTCTTGCATCTACGCTCAAGGGGATCTTCATTTCTCCCATGAGCCCTTTAATTCCCTTCATATCTATGAACTTTGTTGGAAACAAATCTTGATATTCATGTAATAGCTCTGTGATCTTGCTAATAGTATCATCATCCCAATAGTCTCCAACATTTTCTAATTTAGGTGTTTTCTATATTCCAATATTAACCTTCTTAATTTTAATGGGTTGTCCAATAAAATGTAGTTCGTGTTGGATTATTGAGAGGGCGGGGGGGTGCATCAGTAATAGTGAAATTATAATCCTTTTTATCCAAATTGATCCAAGTGCTATATCAAATTAGTATTAATATCCAATAATGAGCAATAAGAAAAGAACAATCACACACATACATAGTACACCCGTGTTTTACGTGGAAACCCAAATCGGGAGAAAACCATGGAATGATTTTTCTTATATGTCTTGAAGAATTACATTCATTGGAAGCACCAACTTCCTTGGTTTTCCAGTTGTAGCTGGAAGGAGGCTCCAACCCCCTAAATTCTCAATCTACAACTTGAGGGAAGCTCCAACTCCCCAATTCTCTGGCTACAACTGGAAGGAGGCTACAACCCCCTATGTTCTCCAGCTACAACCGAAAGGTGGCTACAACCACCTCTCCATGCCTCGTCCTACCACCCTGAAGTAGAAGTAGAATGATGGAACCACTATCAACCTTTCATTATGAGATATACCATTGTAAACCTGTACCAATAAATATGAACCATACATGAACCATGCATCAACCTGTACCTCAACCTGTACCTCAACCTGTAATCAACCTGTACCATAAACAAGTGCATC
>CBVK0101841975.1:0-10704 GCA_900067695.1 Picea abies
ACACACACACACATAAAACAAGTTGAAATTATAAAACACAAACATATATGTAAATAACGTGTATTTAAAAAAAATCTATTTTTTTTTTTTGCAAGAAATCTAGAAAAGTAATTGGTGTGACTAAAACAGAACCTATGCACCACCCACGATGCTCTATATCAGACAAACAGCATCGTCATGTAGTGTTGTTACTAACACACACTGATGCACCCCATTTATTGTCGCACCACCTTTCCTTTTAGTGGTGCATCCCATGAAATGCACCACATCATTAAATTGTGAAATAATCGACCCGATGTTGTGCTCTTAACAACACCAGTGCATTTGTTGTACCTAAAGGCATCACTAGGTTAAATTGTTTTATTGCAAGTGATTTCTCATTTTTTCATTGTTTATTTACTCTGCAACTATTGGATGATGATGCTACATTGATATAAAACTTGCATTTTATGGTGAAAAATGATTAAATTTCTCTATTACTGATTCACCCCCCCTCTCAGTAGTCCAACATCCCATAAGACACACTGCATCATTAAATTGTGAAATAATCGGCCCGATGTCATGCTTTTTACAACATCGATGCATTTGTTGTACCTAAAGGCATCACTAGGTTAAATTGTTTTATTGCAACTTAAGTGGTGCGATGTGTTAATATGAACGCATAGGTGATATCATCTTATTGTAGCACCGACATTACATTTTGTAGAATGTTGAGTTGTATAGAGCACCGGTAACGGGGTGTCTAATGAAATGCCCCGACATGTGAAATCGTACAATATTTTCCAAGTGTAGTTCTTTTAACTGCACCAGTTCATTTCATTAACAAAGATGCATTGTTATGCTAAAATTTATGGCATGCAAAATTGCTGGTACACTTTATTACACTGAAAGCACTGGTGCACCAATTTTACCAAAGCACTGACATGTTTTTTAGAGGTGTGTTTTCTTTAATAACGCACTGGAGACGAGGCCTTACCAAAGATGCACTGCTACACCTGTTTTTCAAAACCTATCGTGGTGCGTATTGTTAGCATTTACACATCGATGCTCCATGTTTATTGTTGTACCGCCACGTATTTTAGTGGTGTGTCGAATAAGACGCACCACGCTAATAAATTATGAAAAAATCGGCTTGGTATTGTGCTCTTTACAACACCGGTGTGTTTGTTGGACCTATGGGCACCATTAGGTTAAATTGTTTTATCGCAACTTAAGCAGTGCGATTTGTTACTATTAATGGATTGGTGTTGCTGTGATATTGGAGCACCAACGTTTTGTTCAACGGTGCATTTTGAAGCACACAACACCGGTCACGAGGCATCTAGTGAGACACCCCACTATGCCAAGTCAGTCAATATATGTCTCGGTGTGGTTTTGTAAACAACACTGGTTCATTTGGTTAAAATGGTTGCACCACTACGTTAAATTTTATGGATCATAAAGTTAGTAATTCACTTAATTAAATGGAACATTATGATGCGGGGAGAAACCAAGGATGTGTTGGTTGTGGGGCGTCCTAAAGGACACATCGCTTTGTTTTTAAAATTTATTGTGGTGCTCTTCCTTGAACAAAATTGATGCATATGTTTATATTATATGCACTGGTGGTGGTTCTCACTCTCAATTTAACACAGGACGCACTGCTTCAGAGCGAGCCAAAGAGTTCAAGCGCACCGCGCATAATTGGAAAAACAAAATTGAAAAATGCCAAATTTGAAGCTAAATTCAAATTTTAATTGGATGGAAATGAAAATACGAAGGTAATAAAAAATTTCATTGGACTCTTATGTCCCAAGGTGGCATGGTTTCACTATCGAGAGGAAATGAAATTTGTGGTAATTTCCAAAATTTGGAAATGTGTGGAATTTACAAATTGAGCTATCCAACTCATTGTAGAGCACTAAAAACGAGGCATCTTTGGAAGGAGGGTGAACACCAGTTCTTGATTGAGAGTTTGGAAGCACGGGGTGAAGTGTAACAACAAAAATTGGTTTGGTAACTTTTTTCTTATTTACCCTACCACTGTGCACCTGACGACAGTGATGCACACTGTTTGCATAATGTTCAACAACACCGATGGACTTTTGTCGGTGCTTGTTATTTTTATTATAACGTATGATGGTGCTTTTGAACATTAAAGCACCGATGCATTATTGTTTATGTACACACCAGTGCGTGTGTACTTTAAAGGCACACCAATTAAAAAACCTCCGCAAAAACCTCAAGTCGCCCGCCTCCCCTAACAACCTCCACTATAAACAGAGAAGGGATAGATTTTTCGGGGAGGTTTCATAAAAACCTGCGCAAAAAAGGTGTTCTCCTTGTTGTGATTACCCACAAAAGTGATCCATTTAGGGTATTCTTGGCCTTTTATTTTGGCGAGGTTCACAAGCCAAGGATAGTTAGATAGTTTGATAATTCACCACCAAAAATCCATTCATAAACTGGTTCTGAAAATACCCTTTATTTCACCCACTTACTTACTCTTAGTTTGATTACCTTACTAGACATGTACATCAAGGGGGCATATAGGTGACATCGAGGAATGAACTTCTAAGTAAGGTCACCCTCACCACTACCGTCTTCCACTCACAACTACCTTATGTTAACCGAATATTAGTGGCATAGTTATTGATCCTTTTCCTCTAAGATTAGCTTACTCTCTCATAATATTTTCATTGTTGAAAGATGGGTTGGACTAGAATGGCCAACTAATGTAAGGATAAAGGTAATCTACCATGGCCACATTTCACAACTGTCAAATGACTATTAATACACACAATGAAGGGAATGACAATTGAGAATTGGAACTCCACTAAAGTTATTGCAATATTTGCAATGCCATCATTCACATCTATATAGAAGAACAACAAATTTCTTCATACACAACCCAATAATCTTTGTATATGTATTGATTTGGCCTCAACCCACTTATCTTACTTTGAAAGAAGCTTTTCATACTCATATGTTGCATTCCATTTGGAGGCATCCAGTTGTTGCAAGCTTGGTAATCAGAGTCATGTCAAATGGTTTCAAAAAATGCTATAAATATAGCAAAGCTATCATTCACTTAGGCAATGTGTGAAATTATTTAGACACTACAAAAGATTATTCTGATACTAATCATAACAAATCAAATGACCCATTTGTTGAAGCTATGGGTCTCTGAAGTGTCTACGATGTTGTAGATGAAAATGGGGATGGGAAGCTCATGCTTGATGAAATCATAGCTTCTTAAACAAGATCAAGATGCAAATGTCAAATGAATATGTGGAATCTATGGTTCGTTCGTTCTTCGAAAACGAGGATGGTAGTCTCAAATTCAATTAATTTATTTCATTATATGTGTTTTACAAGGATATTGGAATGAGTATTGATGTTGAGCATTGGGGGTTAATTTGTTAAGTGATATGTTGGAAGTGTTCCAAGTATTTGATAAGAATAGAAATGGGTACATCTCCTGTGTGAAACTGCAACAGATTCTTCAAAGCAATGCTACCATGATGACTAGTACAAAGGAACGTCATAAAAATGCAATGTGTTAGAATGCAATATGTATTATGCATTTTGAATAAAATCTATGCATGTTATGAATTTTCAAAACAACAAAGCATTTGTGTTTCCATTTTTTCCTTTGTAAACTTGTAATACATTATGTTGGGGTATGTCCACTAAAGGATCTCTTCCTTTTCCAATGACATGTAAGTTTATTCCACTTTCATGTTGACATATAAAGTTGTAATGCATAGATGGGAGGAGTAGTGCATCAATTTGAGTAAGAAAATCAACACAATTTATAAGGGATGCTTTGTTGGGGAAATTAAATAAAAAAGAGCATGTTTGTTGAATTGGAGGGGAGAGAGTGGTGGTTTCAATTTGCCAAGGGAATTTCTATCTTGGGTTGCATAGTAATGTGTGACTCTATAGTAGAAAACATGGTGTTGCAAGAAGGGAAAGTACTACCATCCTTGTAAAGTAAACCATTATTAGCTTAGGCGACACCAAAAACAGAATGTTGATTAACGCATTCAAAGAATTACTTATACATTGTAAGACGTATGGATAAAAAGCATAAGGTTAAAATGAAGCTTTGTTATTTTTTTATGCAAATATGTACATACGATGTTGTCAAGTTTCATTATTGTCACCATCAGTGACATTGAGAGTGTGAGTAAGCATTGGAAATAGAAGGCGGTAAAAGATAAAGGATGAACAACATAGCAAGGGTCATCTAAAACTCAAAGCAATGAATGAAAGTGGCATGATAACAATGAGTTAAGTATAGTATATGTTTTTTTTATATGCCTTTATTTATTTCTAGCACATTTCTCAATTGAAATTTATGCTTTTTAATGAATTCTTAAAAATAACCAAATATATATAACCTTGAATATTATTAAGCTTAGGTGTTGGAACAATACCCTCATAATTGATTAAGGTGATTGTCTATAATACCCTCATAATTGAATAAGGTGATTATATACACTTGTTGATTCATTATTTTATTAGTCCCTACCCTTCGGGCTAGGGACTATTAGTAATCGTTTTTTCATCCATCTATTAATAAGGCACACAAACCAATAATTTAACCCAAAGTTTTTAGAGCTTTATGTAATTTCTCATTTCATATTTGAATTTTTAACCTAACTTTTCACTTTGAGGTCTTATTTGGCCTCTTCCCAAGGCACAAGGAGAAGATATGCAAAGTATTTAGTTTGAAATTATGAAATTATGATTAGATTAAGGTGTGCATCTCTTCATCTAAACTAATGTTATCTCCAGAGATAGCATTAGTTTGTTAACTTTTAATTTTTTAGCTCTTCACTCTCCTTCTTCACTTCAGTGAGGTTACATGCCTAATAACAAAGGCTGAGCACCATGCATGATTTGTGTCCGTAAATGAAGGTTGGGTCCCATGAATAATGAGTTGATAAGGCCACTCAAGGCCAATCCCATTCCATATCATCTGGGCATCCCTTCATCCAGTCTTGAATAAGACTCTGTCGCGCTTTGCACACGGTGCCTCCAATGGAGTTTTCCTTCCCAACATATTGTAAGCTTAACATATTGTAAGCTTGATTCAACTGTCATGTACCTAGTAAGTGCAAAGTTTTCCTTCCCAACATATTGTAAGCTTGATTCAATGGTTGAGTATGTGGTAAATTCTCGGGTGGAAACTACTCAGGAAGCCTCCATAATTGCTCTCAAAGAACCACATATTTGTTGTTGCACCACCTTCTTCATTAATATGCAGAACAACAACAACAGGTCAAGTTTTCAAGAGGTCAGGTTTCACAATCCAAAGAATTTTGAAGCATCTATGGTAAGAAAACACAACCTATAAGTTCGTATGGTAATTATTCAATTTTTAATTTATCTAGATACTAAAAATAACATGAAAAAAAATGTAATCTACCACAATGAAATGATGAATGTCTTCAGGAGAGGCCATCTTTACTGTACTGAAGAATCCCAACTCCACGGTTGATCCCCAACTTCAGGATGTCTAATTTGGAGGAGCACGTCTGAATTGACAACCTTAATCTTTGATTGTTATATTATTTACCATTTTCTGATATCAACCTTAATCTTTCACTATTATATTATTTACCATTTTCTGATATCATATGGATACTGTTTTCTCTCAATATTATTACGCCAAAGGCGTTCTTTTAAGGGGAGGTTCCCTTTGAAGCCTTCGTCATTTGTCCAGAGCCTCTCGAAATCGGCCATCTATCAACTTTTAACAACCATCTGTCTTTACTCCTCTTGTTGATGATTTGAAAAGATCCTTCTCCTTGCTTGCTATTTGAATCTGCCTTTCAAACCAAGTGGTAGAGGATGCAGACAGGTATTGTGCAGGAAGAAGGTCTGTCTAGAGCCTCTCAAAATTCACCATCTGTCAACGGTCAACAACCATCTGTGTTGTACTCTTACCGGTGATTTGACAAGATCCTTGTTCCCACTTTCTATCCAATTATGCCTTTCAAACCAACTAGTGGAGGATTTACTTTAGCATGCAGCTATTATGTAGGAGGAGGATCCGCAAACCTCCAGCCTGGTGATTCCCTGGGAAAAATCAATAGATGAACACAAAATACCACCCAAATTTAACAATATTTGGGCAAGATTTACCAACTCTTTGTCTTCGGAAATGCCAAAGCCCCCCTGCGTTCACCTCCATATCCAGAACCCTATACGAATGCACAAAATTGAAACAAAATGCAACAAGGTTATGCAAATTGAGCTGAAAAATATACCTAATGTTGAATTTGCATCGGGAAAAAATCTACAATGGTGCACTGAACGCTGTGAAAAAATCACGTGGGGTCGAAATATTGCATTGCTTGTAGAAACAACATCTAAATTTTGAACAAGATGCAACAATCAGTCTCCTAGACAACAAATTGATGTACCCAAAAAAACACAAAAGAAAGCCAATCCATGTATCCTTCTATCTCGTTAAACACAGATGAACAGACACACTGGTGAAGCCCACGTCAACGACACCAATGTTCTTTGTTTTCAATTTACCAATATTGCTGATGTCTTGTGCCTCCAACTATGATTGAAGGTAGGGCTTCTGTGAATCTCCTTATCCGGACTGGATCAACATGGATCTAGGTGGGGTGGTGACTTCGGGTGTTGAGGTGGGTGGGACAGCGTCAGGGGCCCCATAAATCCCTAGCGATAATACACTGGGCCTAGAGGAACTAAACCTAGAGGGTTTGAATTTATCTATGACATCTGGTGTTTATCTGGGGAATCACACCTTGTATGCCTTGTGTTTTTCGAGTGGGCTGACATTTGGTCCCTCGATGAATATTTTGTCAGGTTTTGATGCGGGGCTGGACCCTATTCCGGCTCTGTCAAAGGGTTTATTTGAGTGCATCGGATCCAAGATAGGAACTATATTTAATGCCGACAGTTGGGCCTCACAACAAAAAGCATTGGAGGTAGATGACGCTAGAGCCCATTTTTCACCCTAAGATCTCATCAATAATCAGGGAACATTCACAAAACCTGTAGCAATGGTTATTTCTTTCTTTGAGAGGCGTTCTTCTCCAGGTAGGGTTTCTGGCCTTCTTGCTTCTCCATCGGGTCCAAGATCAAAAGGTTTTGTGAAGAGGGGTGGATGGGATCACACGAAGGATATTGGGGGATCAGTTTGCCCGGCTCATAAGAGATCTCAGTGTGCTCGGGATCGCTCAGATCCACACTGCTTGGTTTTCAGCGAGGACATAGATATGGACCGTGTGGTTGAGTTTTTAGAACTCGCAGTAGTGGGGCGAGCGAGAGGTAAAAGGCTAGGTACTGCCTTTATTCGCTCCTGGTTGGACAAATATTGGGGAACAAAACTTTCTTCCTCCCCCAGTATTCGGTTATTAGCTAGGGGTTGGTTTTCTTTTGTCTTCAAGGACTCTTCTGATGTGGCTTGGGTTCTTTCTAAAACTTGGACAATGGTCGGCACCCCTAACTTGGACAATGGTCGGCACCCCTATTGGCCTCAAGCGTTGGACCCCAAACTTTGATGCCAAACATGAAAGAGTTGATGTGGTTCCGGTTTGGGTCCGGCTACCGGGCCTTCCTATGCAATATTGGAACTCTGCTCAGTTCTCGACCATAGGTAACATAATTGGTGAATTCTTGGAGGTTGATTATTCTTTTGAAGACATGGGGCTTATGACAGTAGCAAGGATCTTGGTGCGGTTGGACCTTCGTCTGGGTCTCTTAAAGGAGATAAAAATTGCGACGGCCTCTGGTACCTTCCTTCAACCCTTGGATTATGAAGGTATCCCCTTTAGATGCCATAGATGTCATGCTTATGGGCATGGTGTAGCAGACTGCAAAGTTCCCTTTAAGAGTAAGTATAGGGGCACTTTGGATGTTGGAACAGGCACTAAACATGACAGACTGGTCTCGGGTATTGGGGTCAATGAAGGCACACATGCAGTTATCTTCCAGGATGCAGACTCAGGTAGGGTCAACAGGCAATAATCGTCTTCCCCGGTGGGACCTTCTTCATTAGACAGAGACCCGGCTTACGCTAAAGTTCAAAAATCCTCTTTGCAGGCCTATCCAAGATCTCTTTCGGTGTTGGGGAAAGGAATCAAATGGCAGACAAACTTTCCAAGGAAGCCACGCAGTTGGACTATGGTCTATGGCACGTTATCGAGCACACTTTTGATGGATCACAGGGATACTACCATTGACCCTTCCATGCGAGCACACTTTTGATGGATCACAGGGATACTACCATTGACCCTTCCATGAAAGACGGGATAATTGACTATGGGATCTTGAATACCTCTCATGAGAGGAGCCCCTATATTTTGTTGGGATTTTATTACTTTTTAAACTATGGAAGGAATGTATATGATTATGGAACCTTATTTAGAAGATTACAAAAAATTTGGGATAAAAAATGAGTAATAGAAATTGTAAGTGATGTATGTACAAGCATCTAAGGGAGACAAACAACTTTTCTTTTTTGCTAGAAAATATGTAAGCAATTAAGTAATAACTGGTACATATTTGTGTATATAATTTTGTTACACCATAATGAAATTATGATCTTTTTTCGAGGAAAAAAATAAAAATTTCAAAATTATTAAATTTAATTATAAAATTAGAATTTGTAATTTCTATACAATTACATATGTAAAATGAAAAAAAAAATTAAAATAGTATAAAAAAAGAAAAAAAAAATAGTAATTAAAATAATATAAAAGTTTAACAATTTTGGAAAAATAACAATTTTGGAAAAATAACCATTTTTTATTAGTTAATTAAAACTATTAATTTGTATAATTGATCATTTTTTACATAAACTTGGAAAAAAAGGTTTACTAAAATTGTTAAATTGTTAATATGAAATGTTTTTATTTAGTCAATACTTTTAGACATTCAAATATTGTGAAGTTTTTGAAAATCTCAATACACTAAACATAATAACATAAACACACAAAATACTAATCACAACATGGGTAATTAATAAAAATTATAATTCTGCTTTCTCCATTAACATCATAAACCTATTTTGTCATTAATCACATAAATATCTATAATTCAATTATTTTTATAAATGACCATCCTTACATGGAGATGGGTAATTAATACAATCTAAACTCCACTTCCTCGATTCACATTAAAAACATGTTTTGCCATTAATTGCATAGTTACCTATAATCCCATTATCTTCATAATTGATATATTCGTTCTACAAAATGACCCTTCTCCGACGTATTTTCCGGGGACATTTGCCCGAAATACGACGAGAAATTGTTAGATCTGTAGTTTTGAGTGATTATTTATGTATAATCTGAGTGCCCCAGGGGTTACATACCACTACCGATAACCAGGTGGCGTGGTTTTCCTTGAATAATGGTGACGAGTCAGCTCACATTCATGGATAGCAGCCAATGATATCTATCTCCAATTTTGTTTGACATACCACTAGTGGTAACCGGGTGGCGTGGTTTTTCTTGAATAATGGTGATGAATCAGCCTGCATTCGTGGATAACAGCCAGTGATAGTTATCTCCAATGTTGTTTGACATGCCACTAGTGGTAACCAGGTGGTGTGGTTTTCCTTGATTAATGGTGATGAGTCATCCCACATTCATGTTGTTTTACATACCACTAGTGGTAACCAGGTGTTGTGGTTTTCCTTGAATAATGGTGATGAGTCACTACAACAGAACATGCAATTAGTGCCTAAAATAACATCGAAATTTAGTGTATTTTAGTACATGAATTTGACACCTTTTCTGGTGCAAAACTGGGTGCAATATGTACTTTTTATAATTGTGCGAGATTTTGCGTAGGAATTAGAGCCGGATTTTGCACCAGATTTAGCGCCGGGAAAATAACACCAGGAATAGCGCCAGGAGTAGTGCCAAGTTTAGCACCAAGAATAGCGCCAGGTTTAGTTCCAGGAATAGCACCAGGTTTAGCATCGGGAATAACACTAGGAAAAGCGCCAGGTTTAGTGCCAGGTGTTGCTTCCAGTTTTGCTTTTGATATGCCTTCCATTTTTGCTTCCATTTTTGCATCTGGTTTGGCTTCCCATTTTACGTCCATTTTTTCTTCTGATATGGCTTCAATTTTTTCTTCCAGTTTGGCACCAGGAACAACAGCAGGTTTAACACCAGGTGTTGCTTCCAGTTTTTCTTCTGATATGCCTTCCAATTTTGCTTCCATTTTGGCTTTTGGTTTGGATTCTAGTTTTACGTCCAATTTTGCTTCCGATATGGCTTCCAGTTTGGCTTCTAGTTTGGATTCAAGTTTTACATCTAGTTTTGCTTCCCGTTTTATTTATGGTTTGGCTTCTAGTTTTGCTTCTAGTTTTATTTATGGTTTGGCTTCTAGTTTTGCTTCTGGTGTGGCTTCCAATTTGGCTTCCATTGTTGCTTCCAAAAATGCTTCTTATTTTGCTTACAATTATTAATTTAATATGTTTTATTTCAATTTAATTATTTAAAAATAGTATGTCTCTTAAATAACTTATATGATTATATATCAAGTCATATAAATGCATTTTAAATATTTTATAGGATAACATTTATAAATAATTTTTAGGAAAACAAATATCCATACAAATTAACAACATCATTATACTTATTAAATATCCATCAAAATAAAATCTACAACATCCAGTATATATAAAATAACAAGATAATTATTATAACATGATCATCATCT
>CBVK0101841977.1:0-31181 GCA_900067695.1 Picea abies
GGGGGGGGGGGTGGCGCAAGGGGACCCCCTCATACAAACAGGTAGTGGTGGACAGAGGAAAAGGGCCAAGAAGCAAATTTTTCAAGGCACCATCAATAGGAACCTTGGGATCAGACCCAGGGAAGCATCAAGAAAGAAGTCGGGACAAAAATGAGACCATGGAGGAAGTCGCTAAGGAGACTTAGAATGAAAAGCATGAGATCGGGAAGGTTAACGGGACGGAGGAGCACAACCCCTGCAAACCCAAAACAACATTGTTACCCAAGGTGGTACTGGAAGACCCACAAACGCAACTCTACAGGGATCAAATGAAGATGCATGCACTCATATGAAAATTCATGGGGTTATGGCCCACAGAAAGAACTATGTGCAACTGGATTAAATACCAATGGAAGCCAAATGGAGAAGTTGAACTCCACCTAGGCTCGAAGGGTTTCTTCACAACAGTCTTTATTAACATGGAGGACAGGAACATAGTCTTCGAGGGAGGTCCATACTTCCACACCTCAGCGGGACTCTACATGCAACCCTGAAAAGAAAATTTTGCCCCAGAGAAAGAAACGTTCAAAAAGGTACCAGTATGGCTGAGACTCTATTCCCTACCCCTAAACTATTGGCTTCCCTCTACCTTTGAAGCAATAGGAAACAAATTGGGGAAATATGTGAAGACCTTAGAAGCCACCCTAAAAGGAAGATACACATCGTATGCAAGAATCAGTATAGAGATGGACGTTTCTGGAGCACTCCCAGAAGCCATAAGTCTGGAATTCAAGAATGAGGAATGGATCCAAAACATAGATTGTGAACAAATCCCCTTTAGATGCAGATGATGCCATGAGCATGGACACTTGATCAGAGAGTGCCCTCTAAACAAAAGGCAGGAAGTGGTAAATCCCAAAACACAACAAGATGAGGAAGGGTTTATAACCCCGAACCCCAAGAACAGAGAAAATAAAAAGAAAAATAAAACCTCGGCAGGAAATACCCAGGAGACTCAGAATACCATGTAAGGAAGGGACCAAACAAACAAAGGGACGACAAAAGGAAAGGACTTGACAAAAGTTCTAGAAGTCAATGACCAAGAAACAAAAGAGCCCACCCAACAGCTAAACATTACAACAGCTCAGAGGAGTTGCGCAACCCCGATGGATAGAGAAACAAAAGAGGACAACACTGCCATGCAAGACGTAGAGGGGGATGCAGAGATGACCCCGAGTGAAGTAGGTACAGAAGACCCCGATCTCACAGACTTGGCGGAAAGGGAAGGGATAGACCTTCCACACATATTAGAACAATAGAAAAGGCAGGGAGTCGACAGCGTACCAATAGAGCAACTCAACCGCATCCAATACCTATTCCTCCCATGGGAGGAAGCCAAATCCAGAGGAAAAAAATGCACACATGGGGAGATAGGACACCTAGGACTGAAATCCGCAAGGGACAATCGCAGCCATCACCCAAACATACGAGAAGGAAAAAAGGCAGGAAATCAAACAGCATAGCACTACAGGAGCTGGGAGCGCTACTGATAAACTCGGGTAAGATCAAGAAACTCTTTCCCCACTCTCCCCGACATGTTTAAAAATGAAGGTTATAAATTGGAATATAAGAGGCCTAAACAGCCCAAGAAAACAAAGAATCCTTAGGAATAAACTAAAGCAGGAGCAATCGGATCTTTGTTTTATTTAAGAGATGAAATGTACTATAGACAGAATGGAGGCAATCAATAAACAACATTGGTGCAAGTACAAGATGGTAGCCATCGAAGACCACCAAAGGTCAGGCAACATACTCACTCTATGGAACCCAGAAATCCTAAATTTAATAGCAGTCGAGGCAACTAGGTACACCCTAACGGTACGCATGCAAATCATAGGAAATACTGAGGAGATTCTATTCACAAATGTGTATGGGCCCCACGAGCCAGAGGAAAAGAAAGGAATGATTCGAGACCTAGAAGATATAAAAGGTTGAGCCACCAAACTCCACTGGATACTGGCAGGGGACTTCAACATTATCACCTCCCTTACGGAAAAGAAGGGTGGTACGAGAAGATTGGATCGGGATGCAGAGGAGTTTTCAAATTTTATAGATAGAGTGAAGATGGTAGACCTCCAAACCAAGAATGGCCAGTTCACCTGGACCAACAAACGGATGAACCAGTTCTAGGTAGCTACAAGACTTGACCAATTCCTTATATCGGAGTCAATCATCATGCTGGGGCTAACCTTAGACTGCAACATCCTCCCCTGGGGTGAATCTGATCACTAGCCAGTACAACTGGAAGTAGGCTTCCAAACAACACCTAAGAACAAACCCTTCAGATTTGAGAAATTCTGGATCGATCACCCGACTTTCAAGGAAAAAATCAAACAATGGTGGTGGGAGGAGCAACCGGAGCAAGGGACTAGGATGTTCAAACTACACAAGAAACTTAAATACATCAGAAAAAAACTCAAGAAATGGAACATGGATATCTTTGGGAATATAAACACAGAGAAAAACGACATCGAAGAAAAAATGAAAAAACTCCAAGAAACTTGCTTACAGGAAGGCTATAAGGAGGACCAGAAAAAGGAAGAGCTCCAAATGACACAAGAATGGGAGGCGTGATGCTAGCAGGAGGAAACACTCTGGCGTCAAAAGTCCCGCATCCAATGGATAAATGAAGGAGAGCGGAACACCAAGTTCTTCCACATAACAACCATGGCCAGAAGAGCCCATAACAAAATACTGAAGATCAAGGACTAGGATGGAATCAAGCGCGATTCACATCAGGAGATCGAAAGCGCTCTGGTCATCCACTTCCATGGGATAGCCCAAGAACCTCATCAAGACAGATCGAAGGCCATCCAGAAGATAACCCAGCATATTCCATGCCTGGTTACCGAGGAACAAAACATCTTCCTGAACAAACCTATTCCCATGAAAGAAGTTGATCAAGATTTCCAAGAAATGCCCAGTGGGAAAGCACCAGGTCCAGATGGCTTCACTGTGGAGTTCTTCAAAGCCTGATGGGAAATTGTCAAATATGACATCTATAAGGTAGTATAGGACTCTATAAGGTCTGCCTCCATCCTTAAAGCGTTAAACGCAACCATGATCACCCTAATCCCTAAAGAAAATGAAGCCAAAACCCTGGGCCGGTACAAACCCATATCACTTTGTAACGTGATCTACAAGATTATCTCCAAAGTCATAGAAAATAGATTGAAACCCCTCCTACCTTCACTGATCTCACAAGAACAGGCAGGCTTCATGGAAGGTAAGCAAATAATGGACAATATCATCTAGGCCCATGAGATCATTCACACATTAAAACTTCAGAAGAGGGGGGCAATGTTAATACAACTGGACCTAGCAAAAGCCTATGATAAAATTAATTGGCATTACATGATCAAGACTTTGGAAGCCTTTGGTTTCACCCAGCACTAGATCAGTTGGATTGTCAGCCTAGTATCCACAACAAGCTACTCGCTACTAATCAATGGAGCCATGGCCAAACCTTTCTGGCCCACGAGAGGGATCAGACAAGGTGACTCGTTGTCCCCCTTCCTGTTCATTCTAATGATGGAAGGCCTTGGCAGGAGCATAAAAAGTGCAACAACAACTGGAGAAATAATAGGGCTCAAACCCTTCAAAAATTGCCCTACTTCAACCCACCAACAGTTTGTAGATGATACACTCCTCCACGGCATACCCACGGTCAAAGGAGCCAAAGCCTACAAACGCATCCTAGAAGATTTTGGAGAAGCCTTGGGCACTAAGATTAACCACTCCAAGTCGATGATCTTTTTCTTTAATACCAACCCAACTATCCAAAGGAATTTGACCAACATTCTAGGCTTTGAACGGAAAACACTCCCAACCAAGTATTTGGGGGTTCCTTTGACAGACAAAGTATATAAGTTGTCAACTTGGGAAGGAGTAATAAACAGGTTACAGGAGCGGGTAAAAAACTGGACGTATAGGTCCCTTAATCTAGTTGACAAACTGATCCTAACTAAGACTATCTTACAAGCTATCCCAACCTATATGATGTCAGTCTTCCCCACTCCATAGGGGATCCTACAGAAAATCAGATCCATCCAAAGGGACTTCCTGTGGTGAGGTGCTGAAACAAAGAAAAAATGGGCCCTGGTGGCCTGGGAGAAAGTCTGTAGGCCAAAAAGAAAAGGAGGCTTGGGGCTGCAAGATCCACAAACGACCAACAATGCATATGGGGCGAAACTATGGTGGCGTTGGGTCAAAGAAACTACAACACCTTGGGTAAACCTATGGAAGGAAAAGTATGCACCGGACACCTGCGACCAGGACAGAATCCACTTTGGAAGAACCAGGAAAGGCTCAACCATCTGGAACCTAGCATGGCACAACAAATCATGGATTCAAACACACATCTTTTGGGAAATCAGGAATGCCAGAACAACCAGATTCTGGGAGGATGCTTGGCAACAAGAACCAAGGATGGAAAACCCGGACAGAGGGATACTCCAATAGGACCTCATCACGCAAGGAAAAATCAACGTCTATCAATACTGGCAGTAGGGATTGGACTGCAACAAATGGAGAACCTGGGACAAGATTATTCCTCAGAACAATGAGATACTCGCAACCACGATAAAAGAGCTGGAGGAGGAACTGGGCAGACAAAAAATAACAGTAACGAAAGGAGAAGACCAGCTGAGGTGGAGAAAAAAGGATGGAGGGGAATTCAGCCTAAAAGAAGTCTGGAACTATATGGCAGACCTAGACCAGGACGACCTAGTGCAACACTAGGATAAGCTCTGGAACAACCCCCAATGGCCAAAGATTAAGATCTTCCAGTGGCTAATATTACACAACTGCATCCTAACTTGGGATAACCTAAGGAAAAGAGGTTTCACTGGTCCGTCAAGATGTCAACTATGTCAAACTCAGGAAGAAACAACCAACCATCCCCTTGATGAATGCGCCTACACTGTAGAACTGTGGGACTGGGCAGCAAGTATCTACAGCGACAATCAAGCTTTGGAGAGAAAACTACAGCGACCAAGCAGAGGTGAACCTCTATCGGATCCTCACCCCAGGAATGATCATATGGTCGACATGGAAGGAAAGGAACAGGCGCATTTTCAGAAACCAAAGCTGGCTATAAGGGAAGATCAAGGAAACAATAACCTCCATGATACGCGAGAAAGTGATGAGTCGCAACTGCCAGGAGGGTAGCACGCAACCAACTAATCAGGATTCCAGAGTCCTAGAGGTTTTCCAACTAACTGGTGGGCGCAACCCCAATCCAAACATACAACAGCCACAACTCCAAGTAGGTGAGCACAACTGGAAACCGCCACCTCCAGGCTCTCTCAAGTTGAATTTTGATGGGGCGGCGAAAGGCAACCCAGGAAGAACAGGTCTGGGAGGAGTAATCAGGGAAAGTAAAGGGAACATCATACAACTATATGCGGGGAGCCTGGGCAAATCCACCAATAACGCTGCAGAATTCAGGGCCCTGGAGACAAGTCTGGAGATTCTCAGCCGGGAGGGGATGACGAATGCCATAGTGGAAGGAGACTCTGCACTAGTCATCAACACAGTGAGAAAACTCCAAAATGGTGCCAAAATAGGCAAGATCTAGAGGCACTAGCGATTGCCCTACCTACTAAAAAAAATCCAGAAGCACTTGCGGACAGGGATCAATGTGGAGTTGCGCTGGGTGAGGAGGTCAGCAAATGGACTGGCGGACAGAATAGCAAACGAGGGGGTCAAGAACGAAGGTCCAAAACTGGACACAATCTGGAGCAACATCTTGCAAGGTCAATTCCGAGCAGACTGCACCCAACTTGCGACAAAAGACTGGGATAACAGGAGTAGTACGGAAGATTACGACAATAATGGAGGCGCAACAGACACTATAGGATACATAGGTCCTAGACAGAATCTGATGTCCCACCAATCAAATAAGGTTGCAAATGCAAACACAGATCACACATCAGGCGAAGGTACGACACCACAGCCCCGTCAATAAAAAGAAGTACAGAAGTTACCCATTGGAAAGAAGAAGAGATAAATCACAGGTGGCAAAGGATGATGGACCTAGCTTGCAAGAAGCAAAGGACGATGGATGACAAGTCTCACCAGGGCTAAGTAGGAACACACCTCACCTAAGTACCGAGATGGGACCGGGAAAGGGATGGCATACAATGAGCAGGGAAAAGCATTGGTGCAGGGATAACGACAGGGTCATCAAATGCACACGCTCTTGAACTAAGTCTTCTGACTGGCAAGACCACCTTGATGAGCAGATCATGATTGCAAGGACGATACCACAGCCGGGTTGGCTCCATAAAGGCTGGGACACCAGAACATATCACAGAACGAGGCATCGCAATTACAAGGGCCACCTTACTTATCATAAGGAAGTGCAGTGGAACATGGAAAGAACCCAACGTAAGAACCACCATCTGTAAGTTAATATGGTGCACATGAAGAAAACCAACAGCAAGAGAGGCCCCCAGGGAAAGGAACCTCCACAGAGCGCCCGTTGGATGACAAGAATTGAACAGGTGGCCAGGGACGTAAGGAGCACCTTCCTTACAAAGGTAGACACCAAGGGGAATACGATCATTAAAATATGGGAGGGCGAAATTAACAACGCCCGCAGGGGCAAAGCCTGGTCAACACTAACACGGGAAGTAGGGAAGATACAGGACCCCAAAACCACACAATCAAGGATAACCCTCTACCACAGGACGGTGGAGGAAGCTTGGAGAACCAAAATGTTGATAGGTAAGATGTGTGAGAACCGGGGGGAGACCAACAGGACGGAAACCAAAGAGCAGAAGAAAGAGTGCACAGGAATTCTCAACCACCTCAACAACCTGGAGATGGGGGTAAAAAGGCTGGTGGAGGACCAAAAAAGACAACAGGAGAAACTGGGGCGGATGGCAGGACAATTTCATCTCTATCTACGCTACGTCCACCATATAGATATCACTCCAGCCAACAGTAATGGAACCCCATCTTGCATAAAAAAGCTACGTCTGGTGGAACAGAGGGAGGAGGACGCGGCATAGTAGAAAGGTGACGCAGAACACCCCATCAACCTAGACTAGCGTAGCACCCGCCCAGACCTTGTCTCTTAGAGTAAGAGCTCACCCCACTATGTTCAGACTTTTTTTATTTCTTTTGATGAAGTTTTTAGACTGGATTATGGTTTCCTGGGTTGGTTTCCCATTGTGGCGACCCAGGCACTTTTTGTTTATTTTCAGATACTGCACTCCAAGGACCCCAGATCTGGTTTTCGTTAAGGCAGATCCTGGGAAACCTTGCATAAGTTTTGTACTATAACCTTATAAAGCAATATAGATTCACACACTCATTTACAACAACAAAAAAGACACAGAGAATCAAGAATACCCGTTTAAAGGGTACTAGAGGATGTCCTTTGATGGATCCTATTCAAGCCTTGGAAATGGAGTTGGAATTGTTCTTATAAGTCCAAGTAAGATTATGCATCCACACACTATTAGACTGGAGTTTTCATGCACTGATAACGAGGTAGAGTATGAAGCTTTGATTTAGGAGATGATCCTTACACAGGAAATGAAAATAGAACATCTAATTGTAACTGGTGACTCAGAGTTGGTCATCAATCAGGTGACCTAGAGGTACAAAATAAAAAAGGAAATACTTAAGTTATATTTCAAAAGAGTTAACGAGTTAATGGAAACTTTCAGTCCCTTCAACATGGTTTTTATCCTAAGGGACAAGAATCACAAGGCAGATTCATTAGCCCTAGCGGCCTCATTGTCAAACCTAGACGATATCCAAAGAAAAATGTCTTTCCAAGTAGAAAGAGCTTTCCGACCATCCGTGCCCGATAACATTGAATACTTGCAAGTATTTGAGAATGATGAACAACTGGATTTTTTTTGTTAAATGATGATGATGATGAAGACGATCACTCGTTTGTTGTCCCCAAATATTGTATACAATCTAAATCTATTTTTACGAAAGACGTTCATGCTAAGAATATCCTTGAAGAAGTTTTAGTTCGAAAAGTGCAAGAGACGAGAAAAGTCAATATTGGAACTGACATTTGCCCAAAATATGTCAACTTGGGAGTTGATTGCACCATTGAGGAAGTTGATCAATATGTTTCCTTATTCAAGGAATATATCGATGTGTTCTCTTGGACCTATGATGATTTAAAATCTTATGATAAAACTATATTCCAACATATCATTCCTTTAAGGGAAGGAGCAAAGCCAGTGAAGCAAAAAATAAAGATGATGAAACCCCTAGTAAAGATTGAATTGGAGAAAATGAAGAAGGTGGGAATAGTTTATCCAAATAAACACTCAGACTGGCTCTCAAATCCAGTGATTGTAAGAAAAAAGACAAGAGAAATCTGGATGTGTTGACTTAAGAGACCTTAACAAAGCAAGCATAAAGGATAAATTTCCTTTTCCTACTATGGATTTCCTTCTCCAACAAGTTACTAGATCAACCTGCATGTCCATGTTGGATGGTTTTTCCGGAGATAACCAAGTCTTGGTAGACAAGGAAGACAAAGCAAAGACGACATTTATCACACCTTGGGAGACATATGCATATGCTAAAATGCCCTTTGGTTTGAAGAACGTTGGAGCCACATTATAGAGGGCCATGGATCATGCATTTAGCGGATTGATAGGAAATTTTATGGCAGACTATCAAGATGACTTGACAATGCATCCAAAGAAAAGGGATGATCATATCCATCATTTGAGAAAGGGTTTTGAAAGAGGTAGATTATATGGTGTCTCTCTGAATCCAAAGAAATGCTTGTTCGTTGTGACTCAAGGCAAATTGTTGGGCCATATCATGTGCAAGGAAGGGATTTGCATAGATCTGGAAAGAGTTCAATCAATAAATGAGATCAACCCCCTGACATCCCAGAAGGGAGTCCAACCATTTTTCAACGAGATCAATTTTGTGTGAAGAATTATTCCTGATTATGCAAGTATCACGAAGCTGATAAATTTGTTGTTGAAAAAGGAACAAAGGTTCGAATGGACAACGAATACTCAAGATGTGTTCAATAATATCAAAGGAGAAATCACCACGGCTCATGTTCTCACTAGTATGGAATTTCAAAGAGATTTCATCATCTATTCATTTGCTACACAGATAGTTGTTGCATCTGTTCGTACTCGGAAGAATATTAAAAGAGAAGAACTTCCAATAAGTTTCATGAGCAAAACCCTACATGACTATGAGTTGAGGTATTCATAACTGGAGAAGCAGGCCTTGGCTCTTATAAAAGAAGTGGCACACTTTCACACGTACATATTGAACTCCCATGTTATTGCTTGTGTTCCCTCATCACCAGTGAAGATGCTTCTGAATCAATAATTGAGAGAAGGAAAATGGGATAACTGGTTGGCAAATATACAAGAATATGATATCGAGATTAAACCTTTAAAAGATAACAAAGGACAAGGTTTATGTAAACTCATCGAGAATGGAGATTCAATCGATGGAACGATTTCAATTTCAGTCAAGGAACTGTTAGTTGATTCAGAATGGTACAGAGATATTATATTCTACTTAAGGTCCAGAAAATTTCCTGTCACCATGAACCCCAAGGAGCGAAGAACATTGAATATCAAGGCGAATCAATATGTGATTATTGTTGACATATTGTTCAGAAGAAATTATGATGGTATACTACTGAGATGCGTTGATCAAAGCCAAGCCCACAAACTAATAAGAGAGTTCCATGAGGGAATATGCGGTGGACACTTTGCACCTACTGCAACCGCCCACAAGATAATCAAAGCAGGATTCTATTGGCCATCGATTTTCAGAGACTTGTATGCCACAATAAGGAAGTGTTTGTCATGTCAACAATTTTCAGGAAAAATGAAGAGATCAGTGATGGATTTGTAGCCCATAATGGTAGAACAATCGTTCTCCCAATGGGGACTTGATGTTGTTGGGCAAATTAATCTGAAGTCTAGCAAGGGGCATATGTACATTCTAATGGCTACATATTATTTCATGAAATGGCCGGAAGTGATGGCATTAAATAAGGTTTATATTGAAGAGCTAATTAAATTTTGAAGAGCTAATTAAATTCCTCAAAGACAATATTTTGTCGAGATTTGGTGTCCCAGATAAATTTATCACAGACAATGGTTCGATTTTATCGGGTCGAAGTTTACAGAGTTTTACGGAGAATATAGAATCATCATGGGTCAATCATCGAATTATTATCCACAAGGTAATGGCCTTGTTGAATCCGCAAACAAAACACTTGTTCAGATACTGAAGAAGACTCTGAAGGATAGCACCGGGATGTCTCCATATCTATTGGTTTATGGGAAAGAAGCGAAAATGTCGATTAGCCTCGAGCTCAATGCGTTGATTTCTATTGTTAATATCGAAGATACATAAGACATTTCACCCATCCAGAGGAGAATCAATCAGTTGCTAAAATTGGAAGAAGAACGAAGCAAAGCCCTGAATCGAACTCCTCAGAGGCAACATAGCGTCAAAATATATTTTTATTAGAGCACAACTGTAAAGAATTTCCAGAAAGGAGAGCTAGTGTTACTTTGAAACAAGGCCAAGGAGAAATTGTCCATGCATACAAAGTTCGAAGCACTCTGAATCAGACCATATGTCATTGAGAAGATCTTGGGATTTAACTCCTATATGCTCCAAGACATGAAGGGTAAAAGATTAATGTTTCCTGTCAACGAGAAACATTTGAAAGGTTTCTTCTCTTAAGACTTTCTCATTCTCAATGTACATAATTTTATTTTTCAGTTTGCATATTCTTACTCTGACTCCATAGACCAATGGGCGGAAACACCTGGTCACGAAAGATTCTAGATTCTTGACAACCCACAGGGGGTTATCATCCCATAGTTCGAGCTTGTTGTTGAGGTCAAGACCCGCTTCCTAAATTTCCCTCCCCTTTTCTATTTTCCCAACTTCTTTTGTCCATTTCTTTTCCCTCTTCTATACTTACCCAAATTCCCCTTTTTATTTTCCCTCTTCTATACTTACCCAAATTCCCCTTTTCCTTTTCCCCTTATTTTCTCTATTTCTAGTTTTTATACTTAGTCATTTTTCCAAAACGGCGGGTTCCCAGGTTCGTGGACTCATGAATCCTCATATCCAATCCACTCTCACGTATTGAGTCTGACCGACCGCCACATTATCCTATACTTATCCATTTCTGCAATCCTGGGTTCTCGGGTTGGCGGTTATCAAAGCTTTCATATCCCTTGTTTCGTGACATACATTTTGTACCCAAACGATCCACGATCTACATTTTGACCATTAGACTCTCTGTGCTCCTAAGTACCTCATCTCTCCTTTATTGAGTATGACTGACTGCATTACAACACTTAGCCAACTCTCAACCCTCTGCAATGATGGGTTGGCAGGTTCACAAAAGTCGCAAATGATATTTGCTCTCGTCCGTCCCCACCACCTTCACGCTTTTCCCAATACACATTCAATATGGTTTAATGCTAATAACTCATCATGCAGGTATAAATATTGTCATTAATAGGATAAGGGCTCGAGGATATTTCTTATTAAACCACATTAAAGCATGATTTGCGGAAGATTGCATTATATCTCTCAAGCACTCATTTCAAATATTATATAGATCAAAAGAATTCTCTCGTCAACTTATGGTAGCAGTAGCTTAACAACATTTCTGTGGATATACTTTGAACATTTTTGGACGAGAGGACCATAATTTTCAGTGGTCTAGAGCATACTCTTATTATTCATCCCCTTCGACTCAGAAGGAAGTAATTTGGACATCCAAAATTGCTCGTGCAGGTTGTGTTTTTGAAGTTTTTGACTGCAAGGAGCTGGTTTCCTGGTGTGTTGAGAAGTATATACCAATTCACCAGATGATTCAACTCCAAGACCATTCTCCTGTCTCTCTTTCACCTCAAGTGTTTCGTAAAATGCTGAAACTCCTAGAGCCAACACTCACCTTCAAAAGTGAAGATTGCAAGGACTTCTTGAAAAACATGACAAAGGCCTGGATCTCTTACATGAATTCTTGGAGAATCCCACGGCCATCCCTGAAGATATTACCAGATTGCAGGTCATCTTGTTCAAAAATCCATTTCAGGAAATTCCCTGGTTATTTACTAGAGTTACAGTCCAAGAAAATATTGCCAGCATTTCCCGTATGATTCTTTACATATTATATTGTACTGTCAAGGAGCATGCCATTTTCGATTGGGGGAAGTTGATTTCCATTGAAATCTCTTCCCAATTGTCTCAATATAAAAAGAATAAGAAATTAATTATGTCTTCTTATTTGGTTTTCACGATAGCGCATTGCTATCAATTTCCTAAATTGTCTATATGCAAGAAGGTGAATTGTGAATTTGACCCTGTGAACTTTTGGTACCAAGCATTATGGAGGCACAAAGCTTCCATGCATTTTTATGAGGTTTTCAACGACTTTGTCTCGGTTCTTAAAGAGTTGTTTTTTGGAAGAGATATCCCAATAATATCTGCTCGGGCTAGTAAATTCCTGGATAGAAAGGGGACTTTGGAGCAAATGGAGAATTACAATGTCATAAGCATTTTTGGTTCCAAGGAAAATCCTTCCTTTCTTCCATGCCATATATCTGATAGAATATTAGTTACAAAAGTTGCAAGGAAATATAATTTCTAGATGCACTTTTTTCATGAAAAACAAAAAAAGCAATCCATACCTTTGCCTTAGAAGATTGGGGATTTTGTATTCAGAAGTATGAACAAAATTGATGAATTTGCAAACCACTTCCACAACTTGAATATCAAGTATGCTGAAAAGATCAGAGAGTTTGACCCTAACAAAATCTTTATGGAACATATGTTAACAATGGGTATTAGCAATTCATTTATCCATGTTGTTCTAGGAGAAGAAGAAGATAATCACCTGTGCAATCCTACCCACAGTGTTGGCAACTTAGAGACGGTACTCAGTACCAATGAATTTTACAAACAAAGAGGAAAAGGTCCCAGCGAAAAGAGTGCCCACTCCCCAACTGTTACTCCCAAGACTACAACACCTCAGAGCAGTGCTCTAGTGGCCCACCCATCTAAAAAAGTAATCAACAGTAGTTCAGGTGGAGGAGGAGACAAGAACCCACCTCCAGGAAAAACTGAAAGCTCACATAAACTTCCCTTAAAGAAGAAGAGAAAGAATAGTGTACAAGAGGAATAAGAGCATCATGTCGATAGTGACATCAATAGATTCACCCTCGAAGATATGGATCTCGAGGCTGACATTGAGAAGATGTTTCCTAACATTGATCAACTAGGAGGTGCGACCCACCAGAATCAGTCGCTGGAAATTGTTGAGAATGAGATATTTGATGAAGAAGAATCATTTGTATTTCAGAGCGTTGTCTTTGATAACGAATCTAAGAAATTAATTATTGAGAAGAGTGATGCAAAGAATAAAAATGGGAAATCTCATTCAAAGGTTAACCTAAGGAATATGCGACCTTTCCAAATTTCCAGAATTCATAAAGCAAATGGCGATGCATTAGACGATTCCATTGGTAGTCTCGAAGCGGAAAATATAAAGTTAAAGGAAAGGATTAAGGAATCGAAAGAGACTTTGATGCCTCTTTCACTCCTTGCCAACCCTTTGGCAATTGTTGAACCAGCCACACCCGCAGCCAAAATAAAAGGATCCTCAAGCTTACTCACATCAGCCTGGAGCTATGTGGAGATTAATATCAAGAAAATAATGGCACTGATTACAGAAGCTTGGGAAATTTCCAAGAGCATGATTTATTTTGGCTCAAGGGTGCAGCCTTCCTTGAATACCTACAAGCCGACCTAAAAAATGAAGAAGGTTTCTACCTTGATGTTGTAGTACCCTTTGGTATTAAAGTTACCAATATGTTAGAGCTAAAGAGAAGAGAGGAGGACCTTCCCTCTCCAAGTCAGATCAAGCAGTTGAATGCTTGTTGGACAACATCGTTCATGCATGCATCCAAGCCATAACAAGGAGAGTAGAGTTATTCAAAAGGCTCATGGAGGTGGACCTATCCAGAAGCACTAACAAAGTCCAAGATCCCAAGTTGATCCTCAACTCGTCGTTCCTGACAAAACAACAGTTCGATGAGCAAGTTGATATTTTTAAAGGATTGCCAATTGAAAAATTCTATGGAATAATTGTATATGATGAGAACACCATAGATAACTGGCTGGTGGATTACTCCGTAAAAAATCGGAATATTGAAGAAATATTACATGGCATTTCCATTGATCTCCGAGACTTAGAGGGTGAGTTGTTCAATATTAAAATTTAGCATGAAATCAATGTGGCACCTATGAAAAGTTACATCGAAGAATGGTTCAAGAAGGCTATCGATAAACTGACAAATGAAGGGCAAGAAGCATTTGAGACAGTTCCTGTAACCGTTGATGAAAACGATAAAAGGACATTATGGAGCAAATGAACAGACGAGCGACCATCATAGTAAGTTCACGCTGATCACATCCTTATTTTCTTTATCAAGTCCTTCATCCAGTTATTCCACCTCTTTCACTAGAAAGGTTTAACCGAAGACTGATAACTCCTTTTTTCTTCTTACCGGGTCTTGTTAATCCTTCTACCGCCCACAATCTTCCTTGTAAAATCTTATTTCTTATATTTATTTGCTTTATGGTTCGCAGGAGCCCCAATCCCAGTATTTAAGACAAACACATTTACAATTTCAAGAATATGTAACAGACTATATATTTTTGGAAATTTCAAGAGAACTACTTTGTGAACAATCTCGATTGTGCTTTGTAAACCTGTTTTCAGAATATAAAGTATTTGAGGTTGATCTATCATTATCTTTATTTGAGCGTCCCATGTGCCCACTCTGTTAAAGTTCTCTTATGCATGCGTATCATCTTCTTTTTATTTTATGTGATCTGAAATCTTTATCCTAAACTATGATGGATGTGAAGAAATTTTGCTTATTTGCTTTAAATGTGTGAAATGTGTAATTCCTGGTCCTTTTCAGGAACTTTCTTTAAAGAAAAAACAAAAACATTTTCCTTTTATTTTATTGTAATATTTTTGTTTCTTTGAACTACTACAATGAACTTTTGTCCAGTCCCACAGTTTGAATATTTAAAAACCTCAAGAAACTCTAAAGAGGAGTACCACCTCTATAAAAACGCAAGGGGATATATATCCTCGTGAGGTTGTCGTTTCGGTTCTAACGGATTCAAGCATCAATAGGAGGGAAGAAAAATTCTACATGGAATAATAGTGGCACATGAAGCCATCCACTCCCTCAAATCAAGTGGTCAATAGAGAATGATGATAAAGCTGGACTTAGCTAAGGCCTATGACACAATTAACTAGTATTTCCTTTGTGAAATCTTGAGAGCGTTCGGATTTGACCAGGATTGGATGACTTGGATCTATGCTTTGATCTCCTCGACATTATTTTACATCCTGGTTAACGGGTCCCCTTCGACTTCCTTCAAATCCTCTAGAGGAATCGAGAAGGGGGATCCTTTGTCTCTGTATCTCTTCATTATTCTATCAGAAGGCTTGGGGAGGTCCATCAAGAAATCCTGTCAGGAAGAGGCCCTTCAAGGTCTCCAGGTTACCCCTACCTATGAACCCCTCACCCATTTACAATTTGTGGATGATACCCTATTAATGGGTTGACCCGTGGTCAGGGAGGCAAGAGCCATTAAACGCAATCTAAACTACTTCATGGAAGCATCATGGATGCAAATCAATGAAGAAAAATAAAAATAAAAATATTTTTCAATACTCTGACTTCAGTTCAGCATAATATCTCTCACATTTTGGGTTTTCAATGTGTGGAACTACCTTCAAAATATATGGGGATCCCTCTCTTAGAGAAAGCCCTTAAAAATCCCACCTAGCAAGAGCTTATGGCAAAGATTAAGGACCGCTTAAATAATTGGAGTCACAGTTTCCTAACCTTCTCAACCAAGGTTCTTCTCATAAAATCAATCCTAATGGCCATGCCCATGTACCTCTTTTCAATGTTGGCGGCCACAAAAAACATCCAGCAACAAATCAAATCTATCCAATGAAAAATCATGTCGGGAGGAGCTAAGAGGGAGAAAAAGTGGGCTCTAGTGGCTTGGGATAAAATCTGCACCCCCAAATCGAGGGGGGCACTAGGAATCCACGACCCTCTTAAGATAGGCCAAGCCTTAGCAAACCAAACTTCTCTGGAGGTGGTATAAAAACCTAGAAGCCTAGTGGGCCAACATTTGGACAAGTAAATATGCAAAGGACTCTCATAATAATGAAAGGATTTGGTTGGAAGGATTGAGACCTAGATCTCTTATCTGGAACTATGTGTGGAAAACTAGAGTAATTGTCTAGAACCATACATTTTGGGAGATTCTCATATGTCTTCCCAAAATAGAGCCGAATGTCCATCATGAATCTCGTAAACAAGAGTGGTAGGGTGGACTCAGGTCCACCATTTATGGAATGACTCCCAGAGCCCAAACTCGAGTGAGAACATAAATTGGAAGCCTCTGGAAACATGGTCGGTTACCTGGACAAAACCAACTATACATGAGATGGAAGATATATTAGACCAATGAATTATAACTTGTAAACCGGGGTAGGATATCCTGAGGTCGAGAAAAAAAGGGAATGAGAATTTCAGTGTTAAGCAAGCTTACCATCAGATGCTAAACATTTTGTATTCAAACCTAGAACCAGTCTGGAACAAAACATGGAACGCCTACCAATGGAAAAAAGTGGCAACTTTTCTATGGTTGCTTCTTCATAAAAGAGCTCTAACTTGGGATAAAATCCTTAGAAGAGGATTTGAAGGACCCTCCATATGCATGACGTGTCGCCAAGAAAATGAAATGGAAAACCATATTTTCAACAAATGTCATGTAGCATCGAAACTCTAGGACAGAGGAGCTATGGAATCCAGAACAATGGACAGAGTAAGACACGACATCAACAAAACCATAGAATATTGGAGACTAGAACCATTTATAAACAAAACTTTGAACTGAATCTGAAAGATATTCTTGGGCTTCGTTCTGTGGCATATCTGGAAGGAGAGAAACCACAGGATCTTCAGAGGACAATACAACCATCAAGAGAAAAGTTGGAATGAAATTTAGGCAAACATCCAAGAGACAATAAATTCCTCAGTGTGACAAGAAGAAGATTGGAAGCCCTCTGGGGAAGAAATAGAGATTTTCACAAATTGGCACCCGTGCCCTCTCCTGAACATAACCAATCTGAAGTAAAGGTCAGCTAAAAATCCTCAGAGCAAGGAGACTTGGGAACCTCCTTTGAAGGGATTCATAAAATTAAACTTTGACGGAGCCTCTAAAGGAAATCCAAGCCAAGCGGGAGCGGACGGGGTATTTCGAGACTCAGCATGGGCTATCCAATATGGATACTCCATCAAACTAGGTCACAATTTGAACAATGGAGAGAAATAGACAGGTATGCTAATGGGATTGCAAATGGAAAACGAGTTGAATTATCGAACTTTGATAGTGGAAGGGGACTCCCATATCCTAATTAAGGGTCTAAAAAAAATTCTAAATAGTACCCACCCAGAGAGAGTTTTAGAGAACTGGAGGATTTCATTTGGCTTCTCAAAGATATCTACAACTGTCATGGGCAACTCAACTATAGTCCCAAGACATGCCAAGAGAAAGGCTAATGTGGTAGTCGATTACCTAGCAAACGTGGCAATACTTTAAACCCCCAGAATAAGCAAGTGGAGGTGGCAGGAGGTGGGTTCGAGACCATTTAGGGACACAATAACCCACTTAGCCAATGAGGATACCCTCCATACGACAGAGGAGACAGCTGGAGAAATAGAGGGCCTAGAATCGAGGGAGCCAGATGTCCCCACGCAGTTCTAAATGTCAGCTCACAAGGGTATAGTACTAGGGGATCAGGATCTAGACCCCAGTTCGAGGAAAGTGGCGGAGGATGGAATTCAATGGCTAGATGTGGGAAGTAAGGAATATCGAGAAAGGATGGTACAATGATCTGCAAATGAGTGAATAAGTATCAGATATGAAAATGGGATGACACTAAAGGCATCTCGCACCAATACCACAAGTATTATGGTTATGAGAGAAAAGGACAAGGCTTACCGGAGAATGATGAGTTTGGTTAAGATTGTCAGGAGAAGGTGGATTAGAGGCATTAAGATGAAGGAACCCATAGCTATTAATATGAAAAGCTATTGTAAGAATCGAGCACGCAGAAGTGCTAAGTCTTTTGGGAAGGGGAAAACAAGAATCGAGAGGTGTAGGCTCTTTTTGAGAGAAAAGGGGAAAGACTAGGAGAAGAGGCCCAGAGGGATTCCATTGACCTTGAGGCTCTGTAGTTTCCTTTCCCACCTAACCACTAGAGGACCTGACATAGAATTTCACCTATTTTTTAGAGGGGCTTGACCAGAGAATGTTAAGAGAGATTTGCCATTCCATATCAGTAGTAACAGAGAAATTCCTTGGAGGAGGGAATCGAGCCACAAGAAGATGCAACCAAAGCAAAAACAATATGAATGGGGAAACACCCTTAATCCCAAGGACCGGGGGAAGAAATCCAAGTGCTCACCGAACAGAAACATGACAACAAAGCTATCAAGAAAGGGGTAAGGGTGCTGGAAGAAAAATTTGAACTCTTTTATAAAGCAAAATATGGTGTTTCGTTTATTGAAAGGGACTATGAAGACAAGCAGGAAAGGACTAATCACTAGAGGATGGAGGGATGCTCGGAAAGAACCTAGGAATGTCTCGTTGTGATAGAGGATGAGGTTCCCCAAAAGGGATATCGCCTTGTGAGGACAGAAACACAGAACTCTGGTAAGGGAGCTCTCCTGGGTCAAGGTTCGCTCCTCGTAGGGTCCTCTCCACCGTTAAAGCTCGACCAAACGGATTAGGTCGAGGGATTCAGCGTGGGGTCACCTTCGAAAGCTATGGAGTCTTCCGGTATGGTACTTATTTTTTTGGATATAGGTAGACGGAATTATAAGTATATGAAAGTCTCGGGACATAGTGGCAGAAGTCATGGTGAAGCTAGGGGGATAAGGGACAAAGTTTGGACCGTGAATTTTGTTATTTTGGAAGTTGGGCTTTTGGATAATCTTGAAGACATTAATACTCTAAGGGGTTCCCTGGTTTCCATTTTGGCACGAACCCAAAAAAAATGTGTAATATTTTGTACTATTTTAATAGAAATCTATAATTTATTTTTTGACTTAAAAAAAATTAAATTAATATTAATTTTTTATTTTAAAATTAAAGGAAATAAATAAATAATTTCTATATAATTAAAAGTTATATATATATATATATATATATATATAACTTTAAGTTTGGCTATTGTTTTTCTAAGCTTTAAAATATAAAAAATTTAAATTGTGAATAACAAAGATAAGACAATAGTCCTCGAGGTGTAGGACAGTCGGTGACGGAGTGTGTTGTTAAGCCACTCCGTGATGTTAAAGTCACAGGTTCGAAACCTGCGGGGACAAAAAATCCAACCATGTTAAGGGTTGGTGTGGCTCAGGGGGTGATTTTCTCAAGATGCCCCTGAGTCGCAGGTCCTGCACAAATTAACAAACAAAAAAAAAATGTATTATTAATATATTACTTTAATTGTATATTAAGACTTTAATAATGTATTTTTTATATTAATATATTTAATATATGTATTGATGTATTTAATGTATTATATTACTAGTATATTAATATTTTTTTTATTTATATATAAATTAATTATTAATTAATTAATACATTATATTATGAATGTATTAATCAATATAACATAATGTAAATTAATTACTTTCATACATGATATTTATATATTACATTAATGAAACACAAAATAATAATACACCATTAATTTATATACATTAAGCGTATTACTTTAATATTGTATTAAAATTTATTATTTTAATGTATCAATTCTTTAATAATGTATTTATTAATGACGGCTTAGATGCCCCTGAATCGCAGTTTCTCAAGCCACAGGTTAATCGTGTAGCCAATAGGTTCCGCACAAATTAACAAACAAAAAAACAAAGATAAGACAATGAAAAATCAAATTATATTAAAATATTAAAACTAAAATAGTTTTTAAAAAGTTATATATTTTTTAATTTGAACAAATAAAAATAAATTGTTGATAATAAAAAATTAGAAGAAATAAAAGTGAAAATATAAAATTAGAAGAAATAAAAGTGAAAATATAATAATTTTTTTAAATTTCTATATTTTCTTGATTTAAAAAAAAAAAAGAAAATGTTTACTATTAATATTTAAAATAATTTATTATAAATATTAGAAAATAATTAAATTATCATTTACTTTAAATAAGAACATTAAAAATAATTTATTATCACTTTAAATAAAAACATTTATTAGAAATATTAGAAAATCAATAAATTATCATTCATTTCAAATAATAACATAATGAATCATCCTTATACATAAATCTATAAAATAAAAACATTAGAAAATCAATAAATTATCATTCACTTTAAATAAAAATATAATGAATCATCCTTATACATAAATCTATAAAATCATATAATGATATGAATCTAAATTTTAACATATAAAAAAATAAAATTGTGAATAACACATCAAAGAAAATGAAAAATCAAATTATATTAAAATATTAAAACTAAATTAGTTTTAAAATAATAATTTTATTTTTTTAATTTAAAAAATATATATATTAAATTATTTATAATAAAAAATGACATCAACTATGGATTATTTGGCAATTAACCTCGAAACTACTCATCACAGAAATCTAAACAAAAAATAAATAATTTTATTTTTTTAACTATAAAAATTAAAAAAATATTAAATTATTTATAATAAAAAATTAAAAGAAATAAATACAAAGAAAATTTATTTTTTTTAAATTTTTATATTTTCTTAACTTAAAAAATACAAAAAAATATTTACTCTAAACATTAAAAATAATTTACTATAAACAATAGAAAATAAATAAATTATCATTGACTTTAAATAATAACATGATGAATCGTCCTTATGCATATATCTATAAAATCATATAATAATATCAATAAAATAATAGTATTTTTATATCTATTCACTAAAAATAAAAATTAAAAGTAATATTGAAATGTAAAATAAAATATTACAAATTTACAAAATGATGATAATAATTAACGTCCATTCAAACAGAGTTGATTTATAAAACCTTAAAAAAATTTAATAAAATTATATTTATATGATATAATTCTATTAAAAATAAAATTTTAACATCATAAAAATATTTATGGTATTTACCTTTACCTACAATAAATATAATAAAATTTAATATTCAATGAAAAACTATATTTCACTGTAATCATCATAAAAAATTTAATATTCAATGAAAAACTATATTTCACCATAACCACTATAATTTTGAACTAGTGAAATAAATTTATCATATTAATAATTGGCACTTAAAATACTCATATATATTTTAAAAAGATATTGTATTTTTCAACGAGTCCTTATCAACTTGTTTGTTTTTCACAAATCTTTTCATTCCACCTATTTTCTTAGCTCTTTGTTTGCATTTTTTTGGGGGGTTTTACAATATGGGTTTGAATTCTATTTTGAGAAGCCTATGGTTGGATTCATATTTTTTTACAAGTCCCAAGGTATCATAGATGGGGCCGAATAATGTGTAGCGTGCACCATGTGTACGAAAACCATAGACAACAATTGTTTGTACATCCTTAACACCATATATTCTCTTCAACTTATGTTGGATTTCAAGCATTGAAAGGTTGAACATTCCATTCACAAATTGCTTTCTGTCAAAGCGATAATTGGTTATGAGTTTCAATTGGTTATGAGTTTCAGAAGGTTGGTTGTATTTTTTATGATGATAAGAAAATAATGATGATTAAAAGCTAGAACAACAATTATTTCATAAAAAATAAAGAAATTAAATGTTGAAATGTGTAAAAATAATAATGTAAACAATAATTTAAAAACAAATATTAAATTGTTGATAATAAATTGATTACAAGAAATAATAGTGAAAAAATAAAAATAAAATAATAAAATATTTTTTTCAATATAAATATTCTTATATTTTCTTACCATAAATAATAAAGAAATTAAAGGTTGAAATGTATAAAGATAATAATGTATACAACAATTGCATTACACATTACAACATAACATATGGAAAAAAAAAAACTTAACAATTTGAAGGGGAGTGATCTCCAACTGGGGACGTATTGGTTGTATCTCAAGGAAAAAGTTCCTTCCACCATTTGTAGCCATGACACGCCTCAATTTCTCACTTCAACAAAGGCACATGTACCAAGACTCCGAGTTAGAGAACAATCATCATATCCTCTCATAAATGTTCTCCTTACAAATAGGTCATAATAAGAAAAAAAAAATGAAAACAAACATTATGAATCCATTTTACACTTCAAAAAAATATAAATAAATAAATTACTCTAATTTTAAACCATATCTTTTAACTATTCTTAAGAAACAACTTGAACTTTTAACTATTATTAAGAAATAAACAAACATTATGAATCCATTTAACACTTTATGCAATTTCATCAAAGAAAAAGGTTTACAGTTAACCTTCTTATAAATTTTACTACTCATATAACTCAAAATAAGGTTTACACTTAACCTTCTTATAAATTTTACTACTAATATAACTTAAAATAACTAGAGAGAAAACCAACTTTTTTTACTTCAAATTTAAATTGATGAAAACATATATTCGTTTGAAATGCATATACCAATAGATTTACAAACAACAATACCAGGAAAACAAGTTACACCATTCGAAGGAGGGCTGAGACTTTGTCTTGGATCATAATTGACTCTTAGGTTGAAATCTCTAGTCATTTTTTATTTCACTTTTATTTTCATTTTATCAGTTATTCTAATTGCTATAACCTACTCTAAATGTGATACACTATCTAAGGCCTATTTACAGATGCTAAATTTTCATATTCTCAACGACCCAACTTATAACCTGATTCAATCCTATTTTTCAGATGGGGATCGATCTTGTTGTATTGTTTTTTAAATGAACTATGCTAGGCGCAGGAAGAACAAAAGTGAGAAACTTGTTTATATGAATGTTGAACAACACACTTGAAACATGGTGACATGTTTTGTTTATAAGATTTCAGTGCATTACTAAACAACAATTTCCAGATTAAAATCCCTACATACATTGTAAATGTCATGCAGGGTAAATGGTAACAACCCTTCTTATTTTTACATTGAACATCAACTTAAGTTCTATCCATATTAAAGATTTTCAACTAAGCATGATAAATGGTGACAACCAATGGACAACAGAGTTTAAAACTTCGGTTAAGCGACTGAAGTAGTTGCTAATGGCAGATGGGGGTCTCAGTGGTTTCTCAGTACTGGCGGATGGGGGACAACTATCCAGTAATGGCGGATGGCGGTCTCAGTGGTTTCTCAGATACATCGATGGTATTTATAGATGCTACTATCTTAAGTAGATGATTTGCTAAGATGACGGGGTGTAGTTTAGGTAGATGCAGAACCCTTTTAGTGGAGGTTGTTGTTTTATTTAGACCTTCTTAGGTGTTAGTTACTGCAGGTCCTATCTGTCAAAGATTAGATGGGTTTAATCTCGAGATAGGAGGTCTTTGTTGCTATTCATTACCTCATGGGTTATGCTTTTTTGAGGTAGTGAGTGAAGGAGGCAGTAGAACAAAGGTGAGGCAAGAGCAACTTTTTGATGGAAGCTGAGGTTAGCGCACTTATGGGTGCAACTGACAAGGCACTTTGGAACAGTGTTGATTTATTTACCTCGGAAGATGAGCTTAATGCAGGTACGAGATGTAATAACTTGAAGCTAGAAACTCCGGATCTGCATTCAAGGAATATTTCAGCGATTAGAGACAAGTGTATTCTGTTTTCTAGAGAGCCTACACCTTGTTTTTGTTCTACTAGTCAACGAGCTTTTACAGAGAACCCAGTAGGTGGACAGGGTGCCATAGGGAAGTTGTCAAGCTGTAAAAATTTGTGAGGTTATGAGCATAGGGCGGTAAAGGCAAGTGTACAAAATTGTGGAAATCAAACCAGTCCAAATGAAGAATGGTCATGGGTGCGGATATCAGTTTAGAGGAAACCTATAATCTAGCACTTTCTGCGTTGGTGGGTCGTCTTTCATATCGTTCTCTTTGCAAAATTTCATTACCATTTTGGGTCTCGACTGCCTGGGCCCCCTTGCTAGGGTACACTCCAAAAATTATGTATTTGGCGAGGGGAGGTAAAATCATGAAGATGGGTAACACTTTTGCTTGTTTTATGAGAATTTTTTATTTTATTTTAACAAGTTCTTCAATTTCCGGTAAACAAAAGTATTTTTTTTATTTAGAATTTTACTTTACTGTAAAAACAAAACTTGTGAAGAATTTTGTTAGCTTTCTACTGACTATTTTTCAAATTTTTTTTATTAATATTTGATATGTCAATTTGGAAATTGTTTGATAGTATGTTCCTTAAAAATGAAGGGAAAGATAATGAGTTATATTTTCCCCCAAGAATGTATCCATTATTAAACTTTTGTTTTTGACAAATGAAATATACTGCAACAATCTATATAAACTTTATTTTGTGATGAATATTGTTTTGAATCTAATGGATGAATATTATAATGTCTAGAATTTTTTTAAGTTGACCAATCTGAAAAAGTTACATATTTTAAACACGTGTTTTCCCCCTCCATGTATCTATCTTAATTTTTACTTAAAAGTAAAATCTAAAAATACCCTTTTGAAGAGAACAGTTTAAGGATTATGAATATAATTTTTCCATAATTTTCCACTGTGTATTTTTAGAGATATGGATTTTTCATTTCATTGAATCATAATCTCACCTAAAAATATTATGCGGTGATTTTTTTATAAAATTAAATAAAATTAGATAAAAACAATGAAAATGAAAACAAATTGTATGCAATGAAAGTAGATTCAATTTTTAAAATGTTGGTATCAATTTCGAAACTAAATTCTGAGTAATTTTAGGAGTCCACTACCTCCAAAGATAAAGTAAAATAGAAAGAATTTGCAATTTCTTGCAAACAGTCCCATTTTAAGGTTTTCGGCCGAAATATTCTTTCGGTTGAAACCTAGTTTTTAACGGAATCCGTTAAAAATAAACCTTTCGGTCGAAATATGCCTATCACAGGAAAAAAATTCATCCGAAAAATATTTTACACGAATTTTGAGGGCGACATCAGGGCGTCGTTCAATTTGACGTGTAAATTTTCGGCCGAAAAATGTTTCGGATGAAAAAAATCCTAGCAACATTTTTTCAGCCGAAAAAATCCGCTAGGAATTTTGGAGACCTGATTCTCACAAAAGTGTTACCCATCTTCATGATTTTGGATAAACTTTGATGGTAGTAGTTTGATGATTAAGCGTTGGAGGGTTAGTTTTGATCTCGTAAGTGATTATTTTCAGTTTCACCATCTGTGGGTGTTGTTACCTAGGATGCCTTTATAGTTATGGAATGCAAAATCTTTGGAAGCTATAGGAAATTAGCTTGGTCGGTTTATCAAGGTTGATGAATATTCCTTAAAGGTTCCTGCAAAGTGTATGGGTAAGTTACTAGTAGAGATTGATATACATTCTAGCTTACTGGAGAATTTAGAGATACATTGGAGGGGTCATACTCTTAGCCAAACACTAGACTACTTAGGAATTCCTTTCATGTGTTATATTTGCCGACGGACTGGTCACTTAAGAAGCATCTGTCAAGGTTAAGTGGAGGAAGAGTCAGAAGCCTCCTTACTCAGAAAGTGATCCAGGTGGATATCGGTGGCCACCCACCTTTTCCAACTGGTTCAAAACAATTTTCTGGCAATTTTGGCAATTTACTTTTTTTAGCAGTTTTAACTTCCGGGGCCATTTTGAGGGCCTAAATGAAGGTTTTTCGGGACAAAGATTCTCAATGATAATTGAAGGCATGTTTGAGCCCCAAAAATGAATCTCCTCTACGATACCTTTCCAACGAGATATCATACGCCTAAAACGAAGATCGTATGCAAAAGTTACGACCACGGGAAGTTGATGTACTAACTTACCCAAATGGGGCCCACATGATTTTTGGCACTTCATCTCCTAGGATTAGTTTTTGGATGTCTAGGGTTTTTGGCATTCCTATTTATTGTAAAAAGGCCTTCAGAGCCTCATTGTAATCATCTTCTTGCGAATGAGCTCAGTCGTCACATCTCTTCTCAGAGATAAGCCGCCACCATTCCAGCAAGCTTGTTTCCGTCGCATTTTACAGTTTCAGCTTATTTCCTTATTGAATAGAAAACCAATTTTATTGTATCTCTGTTATTTTGTGTTAATCACCTGTTAATAATCCGTAGTCATTTAATTTTTCTCATAAAATCCGGATCAGTGGTATCAGAGCAGTATGCTCCTTGTCGTCTTAATGCATGTCCCCAACGAGGTCGGAGTACAAAGAGTTGGGTCTCGAGCTTGTTTCTCTTGAGGACAAAAGCTATCACATGCCCAAGTGACCTCTCATGGCAGGAGAAAAGAAATATGATGGGATAGGAGATCCTTTCAAACTTTTGATTGAGGAAGCCCTCACGCAACAAAGGAACGAGATGATGGATAGTTTCACGCAAATCCTTCGGTAGCTACCAATAGGCGACACATCTTATTCAAGAGGAGGCGTCGCCCCCTTCAAGGCACAAATAAACTTCGATATTCATATATTTCAAGGTCAGATAGATGCAGATGTATACAAGTGGTTGAATCTACTAGAAGGGTATTTTTCTGTCCATAACTTTTCGAATAGAGAAAAGATTACTTTTACGCTCCTCAAAGTCGTTCCCCATGTCAAAGATTGGTGGGAAAAATTCTATGAGCAAAAGGAAATAGAGGAACCCTCATTATTTACAATCACGGCCACCTGGGAATTCTTCAGGGATGCTATTAAGGAACAATACTACCCTGTCGGAAGTTATGACGACTTGTATACCAAATGGACCACACTACAACGAGAAAGAGACCAAGAAATGTCAGATTTCACAAATATCTTCCACACCTTATGCACCAAGATAGGTATCAAATATTCAGAGCGACATCTAGTGCTCAAATATCGTAGAGCTCTGTATAGATACATCCAGATCGAAATGGAATTTCTGGACATCTCATCCTTGGGCGTGACCTACCGTATGCCATCAAAATCGAGCAAAAGCTCAAACAAAAGACAGGGCAATTTGGGCCTAGGAACCCCTCACAACAAAAGCCAACAAAGGGCGGCCCCAACCCACAGAGAAAAGATGGACAATATTAGGACAACCAGTCCAAGCTACAAGTAAAGAAGGACACTGAAAAGACAAAGAAGGATACCGGGAAGTGGTGCAACTTCCATAAGAACCCTTGGCAAAACATTGTTGATTGTCTCTCAAAGAAGTCGTTGGTGGCCGAGGTGAAAGCCTCTGAATTAGATGTGGGTTTTGACTCTGAGACAGAACTAGAAAGGGGAAGATGGATCATTGACGTGGAACCTAGTGCCACAGTTGCTACCACCAAGCTCTAGCTTGGTGAACCAGACGAGCCAGAAGAAGGAGAACGCCTCTTCCATTCACAAATGTGGGTAAAAGGCACCCCACTGCACTTCATCGTTGATAGCAGTAGCTAGAAGAACCTCATCTCAGCAGAGTTCATCAAGCGACTGGCCTTGCCGACAATGCCACACCCATAACCCTACACCATTGGATGGCTCCACCAAGGAAGAGATCTTCGCGTCAGCCAACAATGTCGACTTTCGTACGACATCAAGCCCTTCAAAGACGAGGTATTGTGTGATGTTGCTCCTCTCGAAGTTTGTGATGTTCTTCTGGGCCAACCTTATTTATGATAACATCATGTTGTATATGAGTCTAGGCCTCATAGTTTTATTATTACTTTGAACAAGAAATTGTACAGGATACCCGAGGTAGTCCCACCTAGCGTTATTTCCTTGATCTCTGCTAAGCAATGTAGGAAGGTCATCTCTCAGATGGGGAAGTTTGTCTTCTTCATTATTCGCTCTCAGAATAAGCGAAAGATCACAGCCACATCCAGGGTCTCTGTGGCCGACCTCTCCACACAGCAGAAGCAAGTAGATAAGGTCGTGGAAGAATACTCAGGTATCTTCTCCTCACCTATCGGGGTACCTTTGCACTGCCAGGTCAAGTACCCCATCAATCTGACCCCCAATGCACCGCTGCCCAATGGGCCAGTCTATCGTCGCTCTCTGTTGGAGAATGAGGAGATCAAGTGACAGATCCAAGAACTCCTCCACAAGGGGCACATGTGTCCCAGCTCATCACCTTGCGGGAGCCCAATCATGTTGGTACAAAAGAAATATGGAACCTGGCGACTCTGCAATGATTACCTGGCTCTGAATAAAATCATAGTGAGAAACCTGTACCTGATTCCCTGAATCGACGACCTCCTTGATCAACTCATGGGGGCCAAATAATTCAGTAAGATTGATCTGAATTCTGGCTACCACCAGTTCCCAATAGAACAGACAGATGTATGGAAAACCACCTTCAAGTCAAAGGAAGGCCTTTTTGGATGGCTGGTCATGCCCTTTGGTTTGACAAATGCTCCAGCCAATACTTTTGTAGTGGTGTGTCTAGATGACATTATCATTTACAGCAAGACTTGGGTCGAACACTTGCAACATATTCAGTAGGTTATGCACACCCTGTGGCAACACAAGCTATATGCCAACGTGGATGCTCCTTCGACATGGACAGGTTCCATTATCTGGGCTACATCATAGATCAGCATGGCGTACATGTGGATCCAACCAAGATCCAAGTCATTTGTGACTAGCCAGCCCCAACCACACTCACTGAGCTTCAGAGCTTCTTGGGCCTTGCCAATTTCTACCGCAGGTTCGTGTTGGGATTCTCCCATATTGCATGGGACCTCAGCCAAATAACCAGGGGTGGTGGTAAGGCAAAATTTGCGTGGGGCCGGTCCCAACAAAAAGCGTTTGATGATTTGAAGCAACGCTTGTGCTCAGCCCCAGTACTTTCACTACCAGCCTGCAACAGCCCTTTGAGATCGAGACATATGCTTTAGACTATGCGGTGGGCATCGTTCTCATTCAGCACGGCCACCTTGTGGCCTATCGTAGTGAGACGCTATTAGATGTTGTCCGTAAGTACCCTACTTACGACAAAGAAATGTACTCCATTATGCAATCCTGTCGTTAATGGAGACATTACATTCTTGGGAAGGAGACATTCATTCACATTGATCATAAGCCATTGTAGTTCATGCAGACACAAGGAAAATTACAGAATGACCGCCATCAAAAGTGGTCCACATACTTGCAGTAATTCCACCTCAACATCAAGTATAAAACATGAAGCACCAATCACATCGATGATTGCCTCAATAGACCGCTAGTCATAGCACTCACCACGGTGCTAGACTCTTGCGGCCATGAGACCTCTAGATGGCCCCAACTCTATGAGATAGACCCAGACTTCACCACCACCTACCAAATGTTGGGTGCAAACGCAGTTGTCGATAATTTCCATCTTCAAGATGGGTTGTTGTGTCGTCTAGGCCATATCTATGTTCCATCAAGTGAGCGAGCGAAGCTGATATGGGAAGCCCACTATAGTCGGGTGGTAGGACACTTCGGCGTCGAAAATATAGTGGCGATGCTACAGAAACATTTCTACTGGCCGAAACTTCGACAGGAATTCAACAAGTATATCAGGTCTTGCACTACCTGCGTTATTGCCAAACCGACCACTAACAAACAGGGAACCCCTCACAACAAAAGCCAGGAAAGGACAGCCCCAACCCACAGAACAAAGGATAGAGCAAAGATGGATAGTATTAGGACAACCAGTCCAAGCCGCAAGCAAAGAAGGACACCAAAAAGACAAAGAAAGATACCAGTACGTGGTGCGACTTTCATAAGAGCCCTTGGCATAAAACTGTTGACTGCCGCTCAAAGCAGTCGTTGGTGGCCGAAGTGAAAGCCTCTTAATCATATGCGGGTTCTGACTCTAAGCCAAAACCATAAAGGAGAAGACAAATCATTGACACGGAACCTAGTGCCACCGTTTCTACCACCAAGCTCCAGCCTGGTGAACCAGATGAGCCAGAAGAAGGAGAACACCTCTTCCATTCACAGATGTGGGTAAAAGGCACCCCACTGCACTTCATCGTTGATAGTGGTAGCCAGAAGAACCTCATCTCAACAGAGGTCGTCAAGCGGTTGGCCCTGCCAACAACGCCACACCCACAACCCTACACCATTGGATGGCTCCGCCAAGGAAGCGATCTCCATGTCAACCAATAGTGTCGACTTTCGTATGACATCAAGCCCTTCAAAGATGAGGTATTGTGTGATGTTTCTCCTCTCGAAGTTTGGGATGTTCTTCTGGGACAACCTTATCTATGGAAACATCATTTTGTATATGAGACTAGGCCTCGTAGTGTTATTATTACTTTGAACAGGAAATTGTACAGGTTACCCGAGGCAGTCCCACCTAGTGTTATTTCCTTGATCTCTACTAAGCAATACAGGAAGGTCATCTCTTAGACGGGGAAGTTTGTCTTCTTCATGGTTCGCTTTCAGAATAAGCGAAAGATCATGGCCAAATCCAGGGTCTCTATGGCCGACCTCTCCACACAGCAGAAGCAAGTAGATAAGGTCGTGGAAGAATACTCAGATATCTTATCCTCACCTACCGGGGTACCTCTACATTGACAGGTCAAGCACCCCATCAATCTGACCCCTAATGCACCGTTGCCCAATGGGCTAGTTTATCGCTGCTCTCCGTTAAAGAATGAGGAGATCAAGCGATAGATCCAAGAACTACTCCATAAGGGGCACATCCGTCCCAACTCATCACCTTGCGGGAGCCCAATAGTGCTGGTACAGAAGAAAGATGGAACCTGGCAACTCTCCATTGATTATCAGGCTCAGAATAAAATCACAGTCAGAAGCTGGTACCTGATTCCTTGAATCAACGACCTCCTTGATCAACTCACGGGGGCCAAATACTTCAGTAAGATTGATCTGAAGTCTGGTTACCACCAGGTCCCAATAGAACAGACAGATGTATGGAAAACTTCCTTCAAGTCAAAGGA
>CBVK0101841979.1:0-21812 GCA_900067695.1 Picea abies
TCATGTGGGCCCCGTTTGGGTAAGTTAGTACATCAACTTCCCAGGGTCGTAACTTTTGCATACGATCTCCGTTTTAGGCATATGATAGACCATTGGAAAGATATATCCAAGGAATAAAACATTTTCACTACAACATACCCCAAAAAATGTCATTTAGGGCCTCAAAATGGCTCTAGAAGTTCAGGACCCGAAAAACTGCTAAAAATAGTAAATTATCAAAATTGCTAGAAAGTTGTTTTGAGCCAGCTGGAAAAGGTGGGTGGCCACCGATATCCACCTGGATCACAATGGTATCATTCACATACATACACAGGCTAAAATTGTATAGGTCGCATAGATATGGAAGTTGTTGTGTAGCAGACCATGTATATGTGGTAATTCCTTGGGAAAAGGCAATGCACATGGGTTGCATCTTGATGTGATGGTATAACTCTATGTTGCAGGGTTTGACATTATTTACTGCAGGTTCTGACACAATTTGTTGTAGGTTTAAGTGTTCATCTATTGGATTATGTAAAATAAAATATCGGGTGCACGACACTAACCCATAAGTATGGATGGATGCATTTTCAATTCAAGAACAATGTTGGTTATGACAGTGAAGTTATGACACCTTGGTTATGTGATATATCTTGATGATGTAGTGGAAGCTTACTTGTTGGAAAGCTTGATGCATGCATTTAGCATATGGATGGGCTACACATTGGGAGATGTGGTTGGTGAGTTGATGAGGTGATCATGTTGTACATCATTGTTGATCTATAATTGATGCATGATTGGTACTTTTCTAGTACAATGTTAGAGGCACCTACTAGCAGGTTGATTGGCACATGTTTTATGGAGGATTTTTCATACATGTATGGTATTCATCATTTTTTTGTATTGTTGCATGGTGGTGTACATGTTTTGGTACACTCATATATGGCATATGGTTGATGATAATACACCATTGGTATTACTTGATTAGCACAACAATTGGTATTTGTTTATGATACTTGGTTCATGATGGATACATATCATGAGTGATATGACACATTGTTTGGCATGTTGGTAGATGCACATGGTTAGCATATTGGTAGATGAACATGGTTGACATATTGGTAGATGCACATGGTTGGCATATTGGTGGATGCACATGGTTGGCATATTGGTAGATGCACATGTTGGCATGTTGATAGAGGAATATGATTGATACATTCCATGGATGATATGTTTTGGCACATTGCATGATGTTGATGTACATGGTTGATGTACATAGGTGTTGTTCATCATGAGCACACATTTTTGTAAAGTATGTACTTGGTTGATATTTTTATCATGGTTCTTTTTTTCATTGTTGAAATATCTTTTTCTTCATGATGCTTGGTATGGCATGAGTTTGATGCATGAACAGGTCCAAGGATTGTTATATGGTAACACATTGTTCATCTTGCAGAGAAGATAGTGGAGATATACACACACGGGGAGTGTTGGCAGAGGGGCAGACCAAGGGTTCAAAACTACAACAACACACCAATAAAACCCTAACTACCATCCCTTTTGGCTAAACTTGTGAAGCAGATGAAGTCTCACCTGAGGTAGAGGTAGGGGTGGTTGCAGGACTCAGGTATCTGCAACCTTAGCTGGGACACAAATCTATGATTATAACACTTAATAGAGCACTTAGCATCATTAGTTCATCATTAGCTAACAATATCTACTCCGTAGAGAAAACAAAGCATTGCAACATCCACCATGATCTAATGTATATAAGCACTTAGCAAAGAAATTAGATCAGATCTAACAGATTCAAGCACTTAAGAAGGTTTACATATGTCAGATCTAACATCCAAATTCATCATAAGCACAAAGCATAAGAATATTTATCTATATACATCAAAGCACTTAGAAAATAACACATAAACACATCAGAACATTGCACAGAGCAGAATAACATAGTATTTGCGTGGTTCACCCCCACCTTGGGGTTATGTCCACCAAATATTCTTCTTTATTAGCTTCAATCTGTCATCTACATGCACAAAGCCAAAAACCCTTACTCCTCATAAGATAGGAGATCTGCACAACTCGCTGGATCCTTCTTCCTTGCATTACAACATAAATCCACCCACAGTCTCTTACAATGACTTGCAATTGGCTCTACAAGTCTCACACATTATGCACAAAGCCTTACACTTCTTGATCACACAGATCCCACTCTTATCACTTAGCCAAATTGCACAACATTTGCGCACTATTACACTACTTCTTACATTGCCTAGCCTTCTATTTATACATAAACAATATGCCTAAACATGGGTAAACCCATGGTCCAACATCACATTCCCGTTACATTTTTCCAAATCCCAAAAAGGACCCAAAAAGGGGTCAAGATCATACGATATCTGCTTCATCTTGTGTTCCATCTTTGATAAGTTGTCGAAGTCCCAAAATAGGTCAACTTGACCAAGGATATCCCAAAACTTGGTCAAGGGCCAACAGGCCCCCAACACTCACCTGTGACTTGTCTCGAGTCACTCTAGTCTGACTAGTTCTGCTTCGATCACCTCGAGATGCTTCAACCTACTATTGTGCTATGACTTCCTATTCAGTGAATTCTTGTATGACTACATTGTTGATAGGGCCCTCTAGACATTGTTCAACTGTAGTGACAACTTTCTCTAACTCTTCTCCTTGGTCGTCTACCTCTGTAAACAATTTATAAGCCTTATCTTGCATAGGTTGGAGTTTTTGAGTTATCTCCATAACTCTTCTCTAGATAGTATGGATTTGCTACTATGCAGTGCATTGCTCTTGGGAGCACTTCATTCGTTCCACAACTAATAGGTACTTTAGTTGCGCCTATATATTTTTGGCTTGGTACTTTGCCTCTTGGAGCTGTGACTCCAGTGATCTTAATTCTAGACTCTTAGTGAGTCTCTCATATGTCAGGGCACTGCGATCAGTGAGTTGTTTACATTCTAGGGTAATACCCTTGAGCCATTTAACTTCGCTCATGGTAGTTTCTTCTCTTTGGTCCCTTACATCTTGTGGGGCCTTAGGTACTGCGCGTAGATCCAAATCTGCTATTTGGGATTTGCTACTGGGATTTTCTACTGGGAAATTGAAGAATTAGGAAACAACATGTCACTCACCAGTCGAGTCACCCTGGGGGTTATATAGGGTAGGGCGCTCGCTCTCCAATTGTTGATAAAATATATTAAGTAAACCCTGATTATTCTTATTATTATTTCACTGTTGTAGTTGTTGGATCACTTCTTCAAGTTGTGATACTTGTTTTGGAACTCACTCTTCGGCCTTTACTTCTACGATTGCCACAGAGAAAAGTGCTTTGTTGACCACTTCCTTTACTTCTAGTTTCTCTGCTAGCAACTGTTCCTTTTCTTGCTGTAGCTGGGCTTTTTCTTTATCAAACTTCGCTTGGAGAGCAATTTTTTCCCTTTCTATAGCACTGCGTTGCTCTACAAGGGATCCATTTACTTGTGCCAAATCCTGGGTGGCTTTCTCTATTTCTTCTTGCACTCATCGAAGACAAGCTTTGACTGTATCAACTATGCGGTGGATTTGAGCTATCTTATATCCCAATTCTGGTTCCCCTGGTGCAGTGGAGACTACACGGCTAGACTGTAGGGCCTGTTGTACCCCTCGAAGTTCAGTCTCAATTCGATCATACATCTCCTCTTTCTTTTCTTCTTTCTTCTCTGCTATTTCCAGTGAAGCATCGTTCAGGGCTGTTATGAGGAAGTCGAAGTCATCAGAGGTGAGGACAGCCTGCATCTTGGTCATGGTGACCTTCTATTTCTTTTGGGAGGAAGGTTTCAAAGGTGAACCTTTCCTCTTCTTCAGGAGATCATCCTCATCACCCTACTGCTGTTCGAGCTCTTTATCATTTAACTCTTTACCATCAACTCCTTACTCTAGTGATATGGAAGCAGTCTTCATGGATGCACTGTCTAAATCCTAAACCTCTTTAGTCTTCTTTGTCCTTCTAGGTCCGAGTGTATCCTGCATAATTTTTGGGCTGTCGATGTTGGATATCTCCACAAGGTCTACTGGAATGAGGAGGTCCGCTGACTAGTCCTTGGTGATATCCTCCAAGTCCTCCATTGTTAGCTTATAGTGGGATTGGAGTTGTTTCTTTTCTTCGTCAATGCACATTGTGATGTAAATAAAATGTCGGTCTATGTTGAACTTCATCAAGGGACAGAACTGGTGTAAAGTGTTTGGAGTGATGTGAGGCTCAGAATGGATGGTTGTATTTAGCTGGTTGTAATAGGTATTGAAAACAACATTGGACTGCCACTGTTTATTCATATCGCTTGAGTACCACAGTGTACTAAACTTCATGACCAATGGTTCGAAAGGTTCGATGTCTGAGAAGGTCGCACCTTCTGGCATCTCCCAAGAAATAAAATAAATCAGGATCAATAGCCAGCTGAAATGAAATTCATACCCTTAGTCTTGTGCTTCTCTGTAGTCAAGTTCTAATTGGTTCACCAGGTACATTTCCCAGTTCATCTGAAGTCCTTCTGCGCACTTCCCTGCGAGGTTGAATACAAAACCGGTGACTTGGGTAGGTCGGTTCTTTCATACTAACTTCCCTATGATCAAATGAAAGGCAAGGCACACTATGCCACTATGAATAGAAGCTACTTTGTAACCTCGCGTGCCCTTCTCAACATTGCCATAAGTGTCCTTGATCTGCTGTGCTAGAGCGTGATCCATGGCTTTTCCAGGGTAAAACTCTTGTGGATCAGTTCCTTGCATACTTAACCTGATGATCTAGTTGATTAGCGTTGGATCAACTGTTATACAATGGTTTAGCTACAAATAACCTCCATGGTAACAAGACAACAGTATCTTGACACGTGCATTTACCTCATGGTGTCTTCCGAAGTGGGGAATCTTCATGACGTTGAGTAGGGTGGACTACATGAGGTTCATGGTCCATGACTGGGGGATTATGTTTGAATTCTTCCCCTTAGTTTAAGTTAGGTATTTATGTGGGGAGATCATGTTATAGGCTTTGTGATATCCCAAGTTGAAGTCTCTAAATTTCAACCCTGCAATCTTATCTTGGTCTTCTCGAACTGCATGTATCCCCTTCAGGAGGTACACAATGACCAAAGTGTAGTCAACATCTCTGGGCATGTTGTCTCAATTTATTGCACCGCTTAGAGGTGGTAGATAGGTGCGTAATATGGTCGAGATCAATTTAGCATTTTCTAGATCATCCCTGTGCTTGGTTTGCTTTTAATCATATGGTCAGGATGGTTTGGATCTGGGAGTAGTGGAGGGAGAGGTTGGTAGTCCTCTCATGGATGATTCTTGTATACCTTTGGACATTGACATGACTCTCTTAGTCAGGAGGCCGACCATAAATTATTCAACAATTTTCTCAACAACGCTCAACTCATCCGACATAGACACTCGAGGTTAAAAATCTCGGGTTTGGGGGGTAGCTTTGACATAGTAACAACATAGAGAGAAAGAGTGCGATGATCACTGTATAAACTCAAATTAGTCTATGGGATCAAATTCTCAATTGGAAAAAGTGTTATCGGTGCATGGAATGAGGAGATAAATAGGTAACTTGTCAATGGGTCACTTGCAATGGGTATGAATCCTTCATTAACTCTTTTATGTCCATTATGGCGCATTCCCAATGGTTGGATGTCGAGCTATCTGTCCATACATGTCTTTATTCCTATTCAGAGTGTTTTTATAATGGTTATAATGGCCCCAACGACTCTATTTCTTTGTCATAGTGAAGTTCATTGTATCGTTGTTTTGATATCCCGACAAAGCTCGAATTTTTCAATTTGTCCTTTTGCGAGGTTCCCTCTGGAATCTTCTGCAACTTGTTGATCTTAGATTTATTTTTACTTAGCTTTCTATCCTTCTTCCTAGTGAGTTTTGTCTTGGTGTGCCTTTTTCCATTCTCATCCTTAGCTTCTTTTGGCATATTTATTTTTCATTGTTGAGATTCCTTCCTAAGATTCAAGGGTAACCCTTCTTCTTCATCTGGAATAGGTACTTCAATCTCTAGTGGTTCTTCTAGTGTTCTTACAACTTTGACATCCGGGTTTCTGGTGTTAAATAGATTTGGTCTGTTCTTTTGTTCTTCAATCAAGTGTGCGATCCTTTTAGTCATGAATTATTTTAACTCTTGCTTCTGTTGTTCTAAAACTTATTCTTCTTCTTTCCTCTTGGCCTGATCTCTTTCAATCCAAGGTTTTCCTAGTATCATGGTCAACGGGGCATTGTTCTCATTGAATTTAACAATCTCAAGTTTTTCCTCTGTCGAAGCTCTATTGATAGTCATAGGCAGGTTGGTAAGTCTCCCACAAAGGGCTATCAATTTTCCTCTAAATAATCCTATTCCTCCCAATGAGATAATCATATCAGGATTTCCTAAAAGTTTCCAATTTCTTTCTGTCATAATATTCACTTGTGTTTCCTCATCCATAACACATTCAACGACAAAGTCTCCTATTATTTCTTCAAGGAATTCTTTTTCTTTGAAGATCTCTGATGAGTTGACATGTCGGTGGTCATTCAGGTTTTCTCTTATCTGTAGCAACACTCTCTTTGATTCTTTCTGGAATTCTATCATAATTTTAGTTTCTAGATCTTCCTTAGGGTTTTCTTGATTCATATTCATTTTTTCAACCTTAGCAATCATTCTAGGGAAATCCAAAACTTCATGTTCCATAGATTTACAACAAAGACAACTAGGTACTCTTCCAAGTCATTCCTTAGCAAGATGTCTTGATCTTATGCAAATGTAACAAAGGGTTAATCCTCTCTTTCTTTTAAACGATCTGCAACCTTTCTTGTACTGTGCACTAGGATCACAGTAACTAACCTGCAAACATTTATTTCTAGGATCATGCATACACTTATTAATCAAACATTCCTTCTATGCATAGGTATAACATATTTTCCGCTATTCTTATTAGATCTATTCATATCAAATCTTATTCATTTATTAATACCCTAGTTTTCAAGCTAGGACAGAATCTATCAAACATACCTAGATTCATACTTTTGAAACAAAATTTTCCACTAACCTTACTTCTATAGAGCACAAAGATTTCAGATCTAGAACTTTTCAATATTATTACCTTTATCAAAGCAAAGAGATTTCAGATCTTACCTCAAAAAGTATCACCTTTACCTTTCTCAAAGAACAAAGATTTATAAATCAAGTAGAATATTGCGCACTAGGGAAATAGATCTACACACAGAGATTTCTCAATTTCAGGTTGGATCTGCACAAAGATTCTTCTTCCTTAGTTCCCAACAATCACAGTTTCAATCTCAACAACGAAACCATTTGTTGGCATAGGGGTAGACCCAGGGTTCAATGCCACAAAAATGCACCAACAAAACCCTAACTACCATCCCTTTAGGAAACACCCCTGAAGAAGATAAATTCTCACCAGAGGTAGAGGCAGGGGTGGTTTCAGGACTCAAGTGTCTTCAACCTTAGCTGGGACATGGATCTATGATTATAACACTTAATAAATAACTTAACACTGTTAGTTCATCATTAGCTAACAATATCTACTTTGCAGAGAAAATAGAGCATCACAACATCCACCCTAATCTAATGTATATAATAAATTAGCAAAGGAATTAGATTAGATCTAGCAGAGTCAAGCACTTAATAAAGTTCACAGATGTCAGATCTAACATCCAGATTCATCATAAGCACAAATCATAAGTAGATCTATCTATCTATATCAAAGAACTTAGCAAATAACACATAAACACATCAGAACATTGCATAGAGAAAAATAACATAGTATTTACATGGTTCACCCCCACCTTGGGGATACATCCACCAACTCTTTTTATTTATTAGTTTCAATCAATCATCTACATGCACAGAGCCAAAAACCCTTACTCTGCATAAGACAGGAGATCTACGCAGCTCGCTAGATCCTCCTTCCTTGTGTTACAACACAAAGCCCTCCACAATCTCTTACAATGACTTGTACTTCGCTCTACAAGTCTCACACAATATGCACAAATCCTTCCACTTCTTGATCACATAGATCCCACTCTTAGCACTTAGCCAACTTGCACAACACTTGCGCACTATTCCACTACTTCTTACATTTCCTAGCCTTCTATTTATACATACAAAATAGGCCTAAACATGGATAAACCCATGGGATGACATCTCATTCCCGTTACATATTCTCAAATCCCAAAACGGACCCAAAAAGGGGTCATGATCCCTCGATCTCTTCTTCTTCTTGTGCTTTGTTGGTGTAATTATTTTCATAATATATCACCAAACATAAATTATCAACCAGGATTCATAATCAGTAGATTTGATGCACTATATGTCCCGATAACAGATAGGTTCCTATGTCTGATGAGTATAGCATAAAGAAGAAACAATCAATACCAATACTCTGTTTTACATCTTTTTAATCTTTCTTCCTCACACAAATTAAAGATCAGAAAACAAAACTCATAAACATAATCCAACAAGAATGTGATCTAAAGGCTCTTGCTTAGGTAATGAATCTGTCCATTTATAGGCTCATGAAATAAAAATATGGACTTTGAATCTATCCCCTATGGAAAGTAAACTAATCAACAATTAACACTCTATTTTAGGATATCCAAATGCTTCACACAACTTCAAACTTAGTAGAGAAAACTGATAATAAAACTTCTCAAACAAAACAATCAATCAAAGGATTTTTAGGTGACAAGTCTGTTCATTCCAGGGTTATGAATTAGAGAGATGAACTTAAGAGCTTCTTTCCTATAGAAATCAAAATAGTAATTAACAATCAACTCCCATCATTCTTGAAATCAAAATCAATTCTATCTTTCTGCAATTCAAACAACTAGTACAAGGAATAGTCAGCATAGCTGAGAGACTTCATTATGGAACATCAAGAGAAGATATAAAATCTTATGGTTCCTTGATGTACCAAAACTAATGCAATCATAAACTCAATATATCAACCCCACACTTCAAACAATTAAATGGAAATCTACAATATTAGAAAAGGAAAATCTTTATTCAATCTAGGATCCGATTATTCACACCAATTCAAAACAAATGATTTAATTTTGAACTCTTGAAATGGATTTAAAATTATTGACAACACACTACTATGAAATGTTCACACAAACACACAAATTATATATAGTGAGGTTTACCTTGGTTTGGATGGTGGGCCCTTACCGAATCAACAAGGTACCTCTAAAACGATAACAGACTAAAACGTTATAATCATACCCAGAAATTGCACAACAACTCATTTGTATTCCTTCAACTTGTAAAATCGAATCAACAGTTCATCATCTTGTATATTATGGAAATATGAATAATTATGTTCATTACATATGTATCTCATGTGCTTTCTACTGCTTCATTACATCAATACACATGTACTCTATCACCTATACAACATTCTTTTATAAAGAAGGTAAATTGTTACAATCAATATCTAAGGATAAGCATCAATCTGTTTTTGAAATATTATAATTGGAAATTCATGTCGAATATTTAGGGATGGAATTCATCCTCATGACACAAAGTGCATGAGTGATGAAGTCAATTGTGATCTTGAAAACTGATTTGGAAGCTTCGGTCCAACTGCCTTCTCAAAGTCTTCAATAGCAAATTCGTCCAACAAACGATTTCTGGAAATAGCAATTGGTACCAGAATACACACAGGCTAGTACTTGAATAAGTGCAGTGTATTGGTACCATAATAGCTCAGGATGGTACCAGAATAACACAACATACAGTGCCAGATCAAAACTTCTTTGGGTACCAGAATGTTGAGGTACTGGAATAGACTGCTTAGGAGTCAAACAATTAGGATTATACAAAATCAAGCATTTTAATCGAATTAACTCAAGAAAATCAAACAAAACATTCATTAAACATAAGTTACCTATTGTATACATGAACAAGATCATTAGGTATTCTTTTGGGGGAAACATTCAAGTATAGGCTTATATCATAGGCAAAAAGGGCTTGGATACAAGGTAAGATAGGGCATTATACATCTCAAAATAGAGACTCAACACGCTCCATCTTCGACAGGCTCTCGAAGTCTCAAAATAGGTCAACTTGACCAAGGATATCCCAAAAATTTGTCAAGGGCCAACAGGGAGTCATTCTTCTTCCCATGATTCTAGGAGGAGATATTTATCAGATGCATACCTAGAAAAGAGCCCTATATTTGAAGAAAGAGAACAAAATAATAATTCCAGGGGGAGAAATGGTCACAGGGGGAGTATGTTCGATGTATATTCAGCATTACATCCGAGTGATATCCCTTGTTCAAAATGGAAGATATTATTTAGAGTAATATTAAAGGCCCCCGGACAGGGGGAGAAACCCCAAAAGGAGAATGACCCTTTGACATTGATGTCAAAGAGGGAGAGTTAATCACATTGATGTGATTGATGTTTATTGATGAGGAAAGTATAGTCACATTGACTATTGATGTAGATCATGCCTTGTCTACATGTTTGACATCAATAATTGGTAATTGGTATTGACATCAATGCCAAAGGTGGAGATTTTTGGATCATGTTGTCATCGATTCCAATGGTTTGATTGATTGATGTCAAGTGATGGATTGATTGATAGTCCTGATTGATTGATGATTGATGAACAATGTATATGTATTTTCCTTGATGAGAATTATAGATGTCAAGTGGAAACCAATAGATGAATATGGATCAATGAGTTGTCATTGATACATGATGAAGATGGATTCTTTGATATATGATGCATAGTTTGTTTGATGTAAAGTATGACTCATTATTTTCTTGTCGTGGTTGATAAGAAGTACAAATGGATGAAATCCAAAGTGGTCCCCTTATGGTGAAATCCCTCATGGGAAGATGCTTTGTGGTTGAGTTGTGGTTGAGAGAACCCATGCTTGTACGTGGAATAATGAGATGAATATCAATGAAGCTGTTGGTGAAACTATCCTACATGGATAGTGCTTGTCATGCCATTTTCGGTGGTATGTGAAATGTCACACAACTCCTCACGGTTTACGAGTTATGGCCCTACGAAGTTGAAGGATCCCCGTATGATGGCTTGAAGCCCCATAAGGTCAAAGAAGTCAAAATGCTTGAAAAGAAGAAATAATTATTTAAATGATAAAGTAAAGTGAAAAAGTCAAGGTGGATTATTTAAATAATAAAGAGAAGTGACAAAATCAAGAATGAATATTTAAATGATAAAGTATTGGAGAACTTTCTATTTATGGAAAGTGGTTAACCCTAAAATAAGGAAAATAGGTTAAGTGACCTAGAAATGGGTTAAGTGACCTAGAGGATGAAAGTATAAATAAGATAGCTATGGACTCTTGTAGAACATCCTTTTTGTGGATCAATGGAGAGCTTATTGTGAGAATATATTTTGGAGTATTGATGGAGAGATTCTTGTGAGAGATTCTTGTGAGAGCATCTTTAGTGTGGATATCTTGAGCATGATTGAATATCTATTCTGAGAAAGAGAGTGTGAAAAGGATCTCATGGATGCATCAAAGTTTCGTCAATTTTGGATATCTTGATGGAAAAAGTATCGGATCTTCAGAAACCCTAGTTTCTGAGGTGTACGTGGGATGTAATGGGCCAGGGCGCATACATACAGGGTGTGTACAGTGAAAAAATCATGGAGATTTTTGTTTAAGCTGATGACTGGCTATTGAATATTGAAGCAGGTTCCAGATCTGCATTGTATGAGCTCAGATATGTCACTGAGACACTGGTATGGTTACATTATTGTCTTGATGGATAGTATTTCTTATTGTGTTGTGAATGCTTAGGGAATTCTTGGTATGGCTATTGTGATGTGGTTTATGATGGAGTAAGCAATACTCTTGTGATTCGGTTGTGATATGATTGCTATGGTATGTTGATTTCTTATGCATGATTGAGTAGCATTCATATTGATTGGTTGTGGAGCATGCATAAGCTATTGGAGAGCTTGGATGTGTTGTGACTGGCTGGTGGTCATCTTGGACAGTGGGAGATATAAGAGAATGATAAATTGGTTGCTAAGGATCTGAGTTGATATTGAAGGATAAACCCTAATATCTCAAAAGGTATACAGATGTTGTTGTATACACTGGTCCCGTACATACATGGGATGTAGTGAGTCAGGGCACATACACACACGGGCTATAGTGAGCCAGGGCATGTACACACATGGGCTTCACTACTAACATGTCACATACCTATTGCAGATTGATATCTATTGAGGATTGTTGCCTCATATCAGTTGGTGTTGAGTGTGTAAATTGAGTCTTGAATTATAAAGATGGTGCTCTTGTAGATTTGTACTCTATTTAGTTGTTGCTTAAAAACCCCAAGGATTATAGTCCATAATAAAAATAAAATTGTACATACATATTGTGTTATTTGTGTTCCTTGTTGTGATGACTTGTTGATGATATATTGTTGATATATGTTGCTGATATGTGTTCACATCTAACTGGTTATAAATGACAGCAATGAGTAATGAGTAAAATGTTGATTGCTAACTAATGATTTTTGTGTAAGAGGGAGGTTTTGGGAAAAAGATCCCCACGCTCATTCACCCCCCCTCTAAGTGTGGTAGGTGTGTCCAACAGTTCTTGGTGCAATCGTTACCAACTTTCCAGTGTCCTTTTTTCTGATCTCACGTTTTTTAGAATCAAAGGTGAGTATGTGAACCTAATCACATGTCTAACTTACACTTAGGAGATTAGGTTTGATATTTTCTACCATAAATACATCTTCTTCTTTTATTTTGTTATTTCCTAAACTGACAGTGCCTTTTCCCAATATTTTGGCTGACATATTATCTCCAAAGGTTACTTTTCCTTTTCCTTTCTTGTTTAACTTGAGAAATTGTATTTGACCTCTAGTCATGTGTTTGGAACATCCACTGTATGTATACTACTGAAACCTTTGGTTTCTCACATATAGAACTACATTGCACTTTGTTTTCTTTTTCTTCCATATTTTTTGATTATTGGGAATATTTATCTTTTTTTCATATTCTGACAATCTACATTCACTAGCTTTATGACCATATTTGTTGAATTTGTAACATTCAATATTGTAGTCTTGTAAGGGAGAGAATGAGTTATAATTTACTCTTTCTGCATTATCCTTATTATTTTCAAATGTTTGGACATTTCTTGCATTGTACTTTCTATAAGCTTTACAATGTATTGCTTTATGTCCAAAATTTTTGTAAGAATAGAAATAAACAAGGAAGATATATTGATTTCTGTTAGAGGGATTCCTTCTAATGATTTTATTCTTCTGGTCATATTTTTCTTTAGTAGGAAGTGCATATATTTGTTTATTCGAGATAGTTTTCAATGGTGTTGTTCTTGTCTTGTTTTCTTTTCTTCTTATGGGGTTTTTAAGGACATCTGCATAGTTGATTTTGTCATTTTCTTTTTCTATAGAGAGATCATATCCTAGTACTGTCTTATCATTTGATGATCTTTGATTTCTAAGAATGTTATTCAATATTTTTGAGTTTTTCTCAAACTTAGACTGAATATCTCATTTTTCTAATTTCCCTTTTAGTTGAATTGTTTCATCCTCCAATATCTTACATATTTGTTGTTTTTCATTGAGTTATTTATTCAATATTTCTTCTTTTCTTTTAGTTTCTTGGAGTTGAGTTTTTAACTTAATAATAAATTGTTCTGACTCACTAAGGGTTTCAGAAACTTCATTTTCTCTTGATTTAGTAGTTTCTTCAATATCTAGAAGTTGTTCCCTTAGTAACTTGTTTTTCCTTTAAGATTTTCTCAGTTATTCAATTTCACAAATGAATTCTTCCTCGAGGTTCACTTCTTCTTCATCTTATGAATGATTATCATCTTGATTTTTTATTCCCATAAATAGAAGCTCTGGCTCTTTTTCTTCACTTTCTTCAGATGAGGTACTTTCTTCTTGGGTAAAGAACGTTTTCTTCTTCTTGTAGAACTTGTTATTATATTTGGTTTGGATTTTCCTCTGATTTTTGAAGGTTCTTTCGTCATCACTTTCCTCCTTCTTAGGATAGGGAAATTTATTTTCAAAGTGTCCAATTTTTCCATAGATGAAACATATTAGAGGAATCTTTCCTTTGTATTTCCTAGTCCCTTTCTTGAGTTTTTTCATGAAGATGGAAATTTCTTCATTAGATATATCTGATAATTCATTATTGGCATTTTTCTCCTACCTCATATTTGTTTTAGATGATTTAAAGGTTGTTTTTCCTTTTGATGGTTTTTCGCTCCCTATTCTCATCTCATATACTGTAAAAATTCCATGAATTTGATCTACTATGAGTTTGTCAAGTTCTAGACGATCTTCAATTATAGAAATCTTGGCATCATATTTCATAGCTAATGACCTTAAGATTTTTTTTACAATAGGTTTATCGGTAAGTTCTTCCCATGCTACTATGATTGAATTAACTACCTCATCTACCCTATGAAAGTATTCAACAATGTTCTCTTCTTTTTTCATTTTCAAATTTTCAAACTGAGCTCTATAGGTTTGTTTGGATTTCTTGAATTTGTTATTTCCTTCATATGCAACCTCTAATTTGTCCCAGATTTCCTTAGCTGACTTACAATACATTACTTTCACACATATAGAACTTCCCAATCCTCCTAGAATGACATTAACTTATCTTGAGTTGTCATTAAAAATATTCTTTCCTGTAGTATCTGCAGGTGGAGTAGATGGTATAGTGTAACCATCTACAACAGATTTCCAGACACCAAAACCAAGGGCCAACAAGTATCTTTTCATTCTTATTTTCCAGAGAGCATAACCACCTCCATTAAATAATGGTGCTATGTTGGAAGGCATTCCCTCTTGTTGATCAATTTCATGATCTACCTTCCAGTTATTAGATTGTGTCGAAGGCACTCGTCCTGATACCAATTGTTGGAAATACTGAGAGGGCGGGGGGGGGTGAATCAATATTACCTCTTTTTAAAAATTTAGTAATTACTTTTTTATTGTATTAATAACCACATTGATAAACAATGTACATGTATATAAAATCAATTATATAAATATAATTAACATGAATTACAAGTTTTTATAAAGAATAATATGAGATAGTGAAGGACACCAATCCTTGTTAGAGCACCAACTCTAGGAGATACAAATCTTCTTATTCAAGGCACCAACCCTAGAAAGCACCAAATTCCTTGTTTTAGGGCACCAACCCTAGGAAGTACCAATTCCCTTGTCTTTAGGGAACCAACCCTAGGAAGAACCAACTCCCTCATTTTTTAGGGAACCAACCCTAGGAAGCACCAACTCCCTTTTATTCACACTTTACCTAGTAAAGGATGTGAAACCTTCCTTTCTCCTCCCTTCCACCCTCACTACATAAGTATCATCAATTCTTCTTCTTTAGACTCTGCTTTTGATTTTGGTCTTTTATCTATACTACAAAGACACTTCTTCTTCACTGTTCTTTCTTTCTTATATAGTCTTCCTACTGGTGTGAGTGTTGAAGAATTGTTTCCCTTTGTTTGGACCATTGCAAGTCTTCATTTAAATTAAAAGTAATAACATTTGTCTTTTAATTTACAATTAATATCTCCCTCTATTTTTATTCATGCATTAACATGCAATATTTTCAATTTAGTATGAGGGATTGTTCATAAATCGATAAAAGGTATGGATTGATTTATTTTAATTCAATCCCATGCCATTTTATTTTATTATTAAGATTTTGTTGCGACCTTGATTCTCCTATAGATCATATTTGAACTTTTCGATTATCTTTCCAATGCATTAGATGTATTTGATCACTTAATATCAATCAAGACATAATCTAGATCCTATATAGTTCAAAGTTTCTTCCCGATAGAGGAAAACGTATTCCTCTGTTGGAATTCCTTCACACACACCTAGGATTTTTTTATTAGTCATAATTAGTCATTATCCAGTGTCCTATATTTTGGGGGAGAATATTCCACTCGAAGAATATTCTCTTTCAGTTGACACTTCAGTTTGACTAGTTGAGATGAGTTTAGATGTTGCATCGGTTTTGTCACCATGAAACATTGGGATCACCACCAACTCACAACTCTTTGTTCAGTCAGTTAACTAAAGATTAGTTGACTAGTTAACTTAGCTAGGTGGAGGTTCACTCCCGTAACTACCTGAGAGACTCGACTAGGTGACAGTTTACTCTTGTAACTATCGGTGTGTGTTTAGATCAATCTAGACCACCACTATGGCTCATTTGATCTAAAAATGATAAAGGATTGTATTCTTGAAAATATTTGCAAGTTTTAATTCAAGTGTTATTATGCAAAAGGATCAATTTGCAAACACAATATTTATAGAAATTACACATTCAAGATGCAATAATAACCAGAAAAATACAGTGAATAGTAAACACATAACACAACAAATGATAAAGGAGTTCACCCCTCTCTTGGGCTACATCTCCTGGTCCAACTTCCAATGGATATTTTATATTATTTTCTCAAAGTGATAAAATATATCTTTTACAATGCTCAAAATTCCAAATAGATGGCTCCAATGGATTTAGAACGTCCAAAAACCTCTAGCTGGGCTTTTTCGGCACCTGATTTGGCCAAAAATTGAAGAAGATAGGATTCCTGGAAGTTCCCCTTCAAGCTTGTTGTCTTTGGATCGCCAAATTACACCTCTGTGTGTCCAACCTAGCACACACACTCATTTCTGTGCTAAAACCTAACACCGGGTGCTTAACCGAAAATCGTGCAAACTGTATGACAGTTAGGGAGCCTAGCCCCTAATCGCCTAACCATTGGGCGTATGGCTTACAATATGACTACGCATAGAAAAGGGCTAAAGTCCAATCAAATGAGCAACCAACAAGTGTCGGCGCATGGATTAAAACCATTGGTAATTAAACTCCCACACAATGTATGAACCATCCGTCATATGTGTTGTGGGATCCATTTGACTTACATGCGTGGGTAGGTCATATGGTATACGTATATGAATGGGGGCTGGGGCTTAGCCCTAGTCCTGTCCGCACCCAAAACACAACACATTGCAAATTTAAATAATATAAAAAATGTATAGTGGTAAGAACCACATGGGTGGCACGCTGGTTGGGAGGCCCTTCCCAATTCTATGCCCCTACCTCGAGGTCACAGGGTCGAGTCTTGCTGACTACACAAGTTTTATCCAATGCCCAGGTGACATGTGGCGGCCCTTGCTTGGGCCACTTGTCACCAATCCATTCGCCACCAAGATGCCATGTGTCAAGAAATTATTCGACCATCCAAATTCCACCTTTCTGCCAACTCAGCCTTGCCACATTAGCATACAGCCCTGCCACATCATTGTATGTCCCTACCACATCATCATATGACCCTGCCATCTCAACATCCATACAGACTGTATGGACTATATAGTCAACAAATGTTTTTTGCCTTTTTGACGATTTGAAAAAAATGCAATATCTCACTCATCTGACATCTGTTTGAACCTGAACAAGTTGCATTGGGTTCATGACGACGAGGCCTACACACCCATTTGATTTGAAGCGATTCCAAGAACTTTGGATTTTGAGCAAAATTTGATCCCCTGGATCACACCTCCCCATTGGAAAGCTTTTGGACCTCCAAAAGTCTATTTTTAGTCTATCTGCAGATGAGGGTATAGTTTCCTCACCTTTCCAACCTCAATCCACTTGGCTTTGCTTGGATTTGTGCCTTTAAGACCAATTCAAAGATATTCCACATTTCCTCGTTTTGAAGTTCTCATTCTCTTGTCAAGGATTGTGTCTTCATGCAGTTCTGTAAGATATTCTGGGGAGAAATCATCTATAGAAGGAATCTGAACATGTTCTTGTTGATCATCAATCAAAGGAGGCTCATACAATTTCAAATTCTCAACATTAACAACTGCATACATTTGCATATAAGGAGGCAAATCCAAATGGAAGGCATTGTTACCAATCTTGTCAAGAATCTTGAAAGGACCATATCTAATTGGTTTCAGTTTTTTACCTTCTCCTTTAAGCCTCTCCTTACTAATGTAAAGCCAAACTTCATCTCCAACTTAAAAATTGTGATCAACACGATGCTTTTCATGTCTTATCTTGTACTTGGCTTGACTCTTTTCCAACTGTTCTTGTACCATTTGATGTATCGACTGAATTTGTTCAATGAAATTTTCTGCCTTATCAATGTCATATTGACCATCAATAGCAATATCCTTCCCAAAGATAAAATCTAAAGGAGATTTGGGAAAATAGCCAAAACATGCTTCAAATGGAAATGTTTGAGTTGAAGAGTGCTTAGCCCAGTTGTAAGAATGTTGAATGTATTGTAAATGCTCATCCCAAAGTTTAGGATGCTTGCTACAATAACCATGAAGAAGATGCACCACTGTTTTATCAACCACTTCTGTTTGACCATTGGTTTGTGGATGAAAAGTTGTGCTCTTTTTCAGTTTGGTGTCCATGAGTGCCCATAAACTTGACCAAATTTTCCCAATAAATCGAGAATCTCGATAAAAAATAATGGATTTAGGCAATCCAAAATGTACCCAAACATGATGAAAGAACATTTGTGTCGTTTGCTCAGCTGTAACCTGCTTCTTACAAGGCATCAAAATACACATTTTTCTAAATCAATCAACCACAACATAAATATAATCATGAATTTTTTTAGACATAGGTAGACCTCCTACAAAGTCCATAGAAATGCTTTCCCAAGGACGAGAAGGAACCAGAAGTGGAGTATACAAACCCAACTTTCTATTGCTAGGCTTTCTTGTGGCACATAATGAACATCCTTGAACATATATTGAAACACTTTCATTCATTTTAGACCAATAGTAGTACCTTTGCAAATTAACCACTGTTGTCTTGCCTACACCAAAGTGACCAGCAATGAGAGAAGAATGGGCTTCTCTTATTATGTTGATTCTTTCACCCTATGGAATACAGAGCTTGCCAAGATGATACAAAAAATTATCATGCACATGGTAATCCAATTCCTCAACATGGTTAGAATGACACAAAGTTGCGTATGCTTCTTTAAAATCAACATCCAAAGCATATTGCTCAACATAGCTCTCATGCATGATAGGACTATGCTTAAGAATAACTGAAGATCTAATAATAGGCTTTGAAAGCATATCAACAACTTTGTTATAAATGCCCTTCTTATACCTTATGACCAAGTGGAATTTTTGTAGAAAACCCATACATTTGAAGTGCCTTACTTGTTGTATCTTTGTTTGTGATTGTAAGTATTGCAGTGGTTGATGATCTATGCAGACAATGGTTTCTTTCCACAACAAATAATGTTTCCATTTTTCACACTTTGCACCAATGCATACAACTCCTTATCATAAGTAGGATAGTTAATCATGGCACCATTAAAAGTTTCAAAATGAAAAAAAATGGGCTTACCATGTTGTAACAAGACTGCTCCCATTGCATAATTGCTTGCATCAGTTTGGATTTCAAAAGGTTGCCTCAAATTCGGAAGTGCAAGAACTGTGGCTGAACTGATTCTCTCCTTCAAAGTATCGAAATCCTTTTATTCCTTTCCTCCCCATTGGAAACTTTCTTGACACTTTTCACTACATGTAATGGAGCTGCAATGGAAGAAAAGTTAGTAATAAACTTTCTCCAATATTGGGCTGCTCCCAAAAAACTTCTTACCTCTGTCACATTGTTGGGCTTGGGCCATTCCAATATGACTTTGATCTTGGAGGGATCAATTTTCAATTCGGCTCCACCAACAATATGCCCCAAGTAGATAAGTGAAGTTTTTCCAAACTCACATTTGGACATCTTCAAAAACAACTTTTCTTTTATCAAAACTTCTAAAACTTGCTTCACATGCTTAACATGCTCTTCACGAGATTTGCTAAAAATCAAAATGTCATCCAAGTAGACAATAACACAATCATCAAGAAAAGGCCTTAAGACATCATTCATAACTCACATGAAAGTAGCAGGTGCATTGCAAAGTCCAAAAGGCATTACCATCCACTCAAACAAACCTTGCTTTGTTTTGAAAGATGTCTTCCATGTGTCTCCTTCGAAAATTCTGATCTGATGATATCTGCTTCTCAAATCCAACTTAGTAAAATACTTAGCATCTTTCAATTGATCAATAAAATCATCAATTCTAGGAAGAGGATAGCGATTTTTTACCGTAATCTTGTTCAAGGCCCTGAAATCCACACAAATACACCATGTACCATCTTTCTTTGGCACTAAAACAATTGGAGATCCACATGGCGATGTGCTTGGAATGATGACCCCTTTGTCAATCAACTCTTGATTTTTTTTTTTAATTTCAGTATTCTCCATGATTGACATCCTGTACATACCAATGTTTGGAAGAGGACAATCTTGTTGCATTTGGATTTCATGTTGGATACCCCTTCTTGGAGGTAATCCCTTTAGTTCTTGAAACATCTCATCATATTGATTAACAACCTCATATAGATCATATTTCAACTTTGCATAACAACCTTGAAAAACTTCGTTTTCAATATCATCTTTGGGTATAATTATCAAGAGAAAAAAATTCTTGCTAGCATTGACTAATCTCTTCATTTGTCCTGCATTTACAAGTGACAAATTCATCTTCTTTGTATGTGATCTAACAATGTACTCAACTCCATTTTAAAACATGTGATACTTATTCTTATGACGATGGAAAATGGCTTTTCTATCATATAAATATGGTCTTCCCAACACAATACCATAGATATCCAAAGGAATAACATCAAGCTCTACCTCATCTATAAACTTTGCAGTGATAGAAAACCTAAGTTTACACCTTCTTGTCACCTGTAATTTAGCATTATCACATATCCAACCAAGAGGGTATGGTTTAGGATGTGGAATTGTTTCCAATTTTAGCTTCTTGACAGTGTCCTCATATATAAGGTTGGCTTGAGATCTAGTATCAAAAAGAGTATCTATCTTGGTATGCTTTGAAACAACCCTTATGTGAAAAAGTTCTATTCTTTCTTTTTCTTATCAAGTTTCATTGAGATTACTATCACTTGAAGAACTAGTACTTGCAATAGAACCCTTACCTTGATAACCCATGGCTGTAATCTTTGTTTCATCACCTGAATTAGAACCTAAATCATGTTGTATGGTTGTAGCAGTCTTTGACTTCCCTTTGTTGCCAAACTTTTTGGGTCTTCTTTCAGACAATGGTCTTCATCATGGCCATCTTTTGAACAATGTTTGCATGTAAATTTTTCTCCCTCTTTCTTAACAACAACATTATTTTTTCCATTGCCCTTGAACTTCCTTTTTCCTTTGTCTCCATGACTGAAAGGCTTCTTGTTACCCTCATGAGTTTCATTCCTTCCTCTGGCTTCCAAATGAGTTGCCTGAACACAAACTTCATCTAGATTTGAAGGGTTAAACATGAGTATTGTATGTCTCAAGTAACTATGTAAAGCTCCAATGTATTTGAGTAAAGTTTCTTGAGAAGAAAAATCTACTCCCAAAACCAAAGCTTTTCTCCTAAATTCTTGAGTAATGCTTTGCACATTTTTCCCTTTAGCTTGTCTAAAATTTTGCCAATCCATAGTAGCTTTTTGCATATATGCCAATGGGTATAATTGTTTTTTAATTGCAACAATAAAATCATTCCAAGAGGTTAAAATTTTACCATATTTTTTCATGTCCTCTTGAGTCTTGGCTTCCCACCAAATGAGTGCTGCACTATCCAATCTTAAAGAAGCAAGATGAATCTTAGTTTCATCATCTTCAATTTTTTTTATCCTACAATACACCTCAA
>CBVK0101841983.1:0-20180 GCA_900067695.1 Picea abies
TTTCTTTTGTGCAAACCCCTTTACAACAAGTCTAGCCTTGTATCGCTTTTTGCCCCCATCTTCTTCCTTCAACTTGTAAACCCATTTATTCTGCAATGCTCTTTTTCCTGTAGGAAACTGAACCAAATCCCAAGTCTGGTTATTTATCAGGGAATCCATTTCCTCTTTCATACCTTGTTCCCACTTCTTTTTAATGTCTACATGCATTGCCTCTTCGTAACATTCTGGTTCACCGGAATTAGTCAACAATAAATAACGCAATGAAGGAGAGTATCGTTCAGAGTGTCTACTTAACCTGGTAGATCTTCTAACAACACTTGCAAGAGTTTGAGGTACATGTTGCTCATGTTGTTGTACATTTTGATTTTCTAGTTCCTTTGGAATTTATTTTTCAGTGATCTCATCAAGCATTGTGTATTCTGGTTTTTCTTTTTCCTGTTTCTTTCCCTGCAACTAATCTTTGTACATGACCTTCTCATTGAATATGACATCTCTACTACTAATTATTTTGTTATTTTCATAATCCCATAAGCAATAACCAAAATCATTAACATTGTATCTAGAAAAGTACTCTTCCTGGATTTTTCCTCAAGCTTTGTTCTATTTTCTTTATCAATATGGACAAATGCTTCACAATCGAAAGTCTTCAAAAAAGAGCAGTTTACCTTTTTACCTGTCCATGCCTCCTACAGAATTCTACCATCCAAAGAGCTTGAAGGTCCTATGTTTAATAAGTAAACAACAGTATATACATCATCTGCCCATAACTGTAAGGGAAAACGAGCATGCAATCTCATACTCCTTGCACACTCCATAATTGCCATATTCATCCTTTCTGACACACCATTTTCTTGTTGTGTTCCTGGAACTGTCTACTCTCTATGAATCCCATGGTATGAACAGTAATCATCAAACTCCTTGTTGCAATATTCACCTCCATTGTCTGATCTAAGACACTTCAACCTTTTTCCTGTCTCATTCTCAACCAAAGATTTTCATTTCTTAAAAGTATCAAAAACATCAAATTTTTGTCGAATGTAATAAACCAAATTTTTTCTAGTTGCATCATCAATAAAAGCAACATAATAACGAGAGCCACCAAGAGATGATACATGAGATGGTCCCCATACATCTGTATGCACAAGCTCTAACCTTTCACTCTTCTTTTATTTTCTGACTCTGAGAAATTTGAATCTCTTATGTTTTCCATAAACACAATTCTCCCAGAAATCCAAATCAATTTGTTTAAGATCTGGAAACAAATTTATTTTGTGAATTATCTACATCCCCTTCTCACTCATGCTTCCAATCCTATGATGCCACAGTGTTGTATCCACTCCTATAGAAGCTAAATAGATAGAAGAGTCAGTATTACCAGTACATAAATACAATGTACCTACCTTATCTCCTTTTTCTATCACCAATGATCCTTTGGTGACCTTCCACACCTTATCTGCAAATATGTATATACAACCTTCACTTTCCAACTTCCTTGTTGAAATTAGATTTTTCCTTAGATTTGGAACATGTCTTACCTCTTTCAACAACCATTGGTTTCCATTGCTTTGCTTTATTTTTACCTTTCCCATTCAAACAATTTTGCATGGTGCATCATCACCCAAATGAACCTGTCCAAAATCACCTTGAACATAATCTAGAAAATGTTTCCTATGGGGTGTGGCATGAAATGAACCCCCTAAATATACTACCCAAGACTCAAAAATATTATCTACATAAATAATCAAATCAGCTTGTAACACATCACCTGTTACATTTGCTTCCTGATTTTTCTCATGTTGTCCATCTCTTTGTTTCTTTGGAGCTCTGCAGTCTTTCTTCAGATTCCTTTATTCCCACAATTCTAGCACTCTATCTTTCCAAATATGGATTTGGATCTATCCTTCCTAGAATTCTCGCGGTTCCCTGAGCCCTTTCCTCTATCCTTTTGTCTTCCCCTGTTCTCCATGTTTAACACATTACCTGATGTCTCACCTGTGTTTTTCCATCGCATTTACTCACTAAGGATAACACCAACAACATCATCAATTTTTAAAGTGTTTGAACCAGAGACAGAGTTACTCCAAGTCATTCTAGCTTTCTAGCAATGAGCACAAGATTAGAAGAGCCCTGACTTCATCATCAAAGTCCACTTTTATAGAACTTAGTTGATTAGTAACCATATTAAATTCATTTAAATGATCTGCAACAGACCCACCTTCTGACATCTTCATATTAAACAATCTCTTCATTAGAAATACCTTATTGGACACAGAGGGTTTTCATACAATTTAGCCAATGCGTCCATCAACTCCTTCATTGTCTTTTCTTTCGAAATATTGAAAGCCATCGACGCTGCCAGGCTCAGTCATATTGTTCCTAGTGCCTTTTTGTCAAGAACCTCCCATTCTTCATCCTTCATGGTTGTCGGCTTCTTTGCTATTCCACCCAATGGTAGAATAGATCCTTCTGATACAAATAATCTTCCATCTGCATCTTCCATAACTGGTAGTTTTGGCCGCTAAATTTCTCAACCCTAAACTCTGCATCTTTCACCATTGCTCCCACTCGAACCAGGAACCCTCTTTTCCTGTGAGTTATCTTTTGCTCTAATACCAATTGTTAGAAAAACAGGATCGCGGAGCAATAAAATAAAACACAAAAGATAAACAATACAATAAAAACATAGATATTCGTGGTTCACCCAGTGTGGGCTACGTCCACCAGAGAAATTGCTAGGTCCTTCCTTTATTATTATCCAGCGAATGAAGGGATACAACCTACAACACACCCGATCTAACTTCCTCTTCTTTCTTTCATAGTCTCCTCTCTCATAATACAATATTTGCAATGATACATAGCCACAATACATTTCCCTCATAAAAGAGGGTTGCCTTCTAGGAAAAAAAACCCTAACATAAATTCTATCGTTAGATCTGTGACCTTATAATGAACGATCCATATTTACTATGAAATTACGATATACATTTACAAGGCAATTTTTCCTTCGGGGGCCCGCTTGCCCACAGACCCCATAGGCGGGTTAACCCCACCCTGCACTCCGGCTGGAGGAGTGTACATTCTTCCGGGGTGTAAAGTCTTCATGGGGTATAAACATGGCTGAAAACAAAGACTTTTCAATCATGAAGATAATTGGGCTCCACAGCCAACATAATATAGGCCAATATCCTTGTGTAACTTAGTGTATAAAATAATAGAAAATATTTTGGCCTATATACTAAAAGGAATATTATCTAGCTTTATAATGGAAGAATAATTTGGGTTCCATCATAATAGGAAAATTCATGATGCAATGGGTATAGCAAAAGAATGCCTACACACAATCAAGGTTAAAAATCTCTCTCCATGGTGATGAAAATAGATATTCGTGAGGCCTAGGATAAGGTAAGTTGGTTATATCTTATATTAGTAATGTTTAAGGTTGGAAAGAAAATGAAAGTTATAAATTGGATAATGGGGTGTATTACCTAAACATCCTTTTCAATATTGATAATTGGCTCAACTTCTAATTAGTTTTTCTTCCCTTCTAAGGGATTGAGACAAGGGTGTCCATTATCACCTTTTCTATTTTGACTAGCTACAAAAGGTGTAAGTAGAATGGTTTTAGTTGTTAAGAAGGAAGGCTCTTTAAAAGGCATTAAAATGGGGAATTATGTGACTTTGCCTCAATTTTTATTTGTAGATGATGTCATTTTGTTAGGAAGAGGGTTTGTCAAAGAAGTAAGAAGATATAAATAAGTCATTGTTCTATACTCTAAAGCGATGAGGATCAATAATTTTCAATGGTCTTAAAGAAGGTCTAGAAAGAGAATGTTCTTAGAGTATGCCATTTATCGAATGTTTGATAATGGTCTAAAATATTTAGGTTTGTTTCTTAAAAATGATTACAGAGTAAAAGATTGGAATTGGCTATATGAAAGAATTGAAGGGAGAGTGACAAAGTGGTGTTATATATGGTTATCCAGAGGGGGCATATTGACTTTGGTGAAGTTGTTTTAGAAGGGAATCCAATAAACTGGCATTCACCCGCTTACATTTTGAAAGGAATGTTGGAGAAAATCAAAGATAAATGTTTTAGTTTTATATGGATAGAAAAAATGGAAAAGGTAGGGATAGCTTTGGTAAGGAGGAAAAAACTTGCAAAACCTAAAGAGGATGGAAGGTGGGATTAAAGAATATGCATATGCTTGGTCAAGCCCTTGAAACAAAATTTTTATGGAGAATGGTGAAGAAAGTAGGTTTATGGGGAAAAGTGATGATAGAGAATTATATAGCTCCCATAATAGTGGAGGACTATATTAGAGCTGAAGTAAAGAAGTTTGATTTGGAAGGCCTTATAAAAGGCTTTTCCTCTATTAAGGATGTTGTTGTTATGGAATTTAGTGAAGGGAGATGTTGTTATGGAATTTAGTGAAGGGAGACAATGCTCTAGATTATGTTGAGAATAAAATGAAAGCAGAGATATAACAAGGAAACACACAAAGATATTGCAAGAAATACAAAGATACACTAATACACCATTTCTATTAATGAACAAAACGTACAGGAACTGTAAAATACACAGTGAACTAAACTCACTAGAATGGTGGTAGCTTATCTCTAAGAAGACATGGGATGGCTACACGCATTCATAAGAAGATGTCTACAATGAGGCTCAAAAGGCCTTTTTAACATAAAACATTAATGAGAAAACCCTAAGCATCCAAAACCCTAACCCCAGAAGATGAAACTCCAAAAGGTTTGTGGGCCCTGATGGGGGTAATTGATACGTCAACTTCCTAAGGGCGTAACTTTTGCATATGATATTCATTTGGGTTTCTCTATATACCATTGGAAAGGTCTATTTGAGAAGTACAACTTTTGGTTGAGGCTAGGGTATGTTGTTGGCAAATATTGGCCCCTTGAATGTCCAAAAAAACATTGTTTAGGGACTGTTGAACCCCTTTTGTGCCTTTTTCCCCTCCCTTATCTATTTTCCCGCTTCTTTTATTACCTCTTCTTTTCCCCCTTCTATACTTTCCTTTTTCCATTTTCTCTTTCTCCCTTCTTTTTTCCCTTTCTTGGTACTACCATACTTAGTCAATTTTCACTTTCGTGGACTTTCGGACTCGCGGACTCTCGCACTTGCATTATCTTTTGTTCACCCATGTATAATTTCGCCTAACACTTAGAATAATTTTGCACTTCAGACTTTCGGACTTGTGAACCTACATGATGCACATCCACTCTCTCTATTGTTCGCCTGACACTTTCCAATACTTATCCATTTCATGCATTTAGACTTGTGGACCCTCGGACTTGTATATCTTCCTTTTCATACTAATCACCAACCCCGATTCTCTGCTATTACTTGTCCCTTCACATTGTTCGAATTCACATTTATTGTTATCCCTATGGACCCAACTACCAAATTTATTGTTGAAGTGGTCGTTAATTAATGATGTTAATACCGAGGGTAGTAATAGTTATTTTGAGTTAATGTTTCCGTAAAAAGAAATCTAGCTCAAGTTCATTTTACTATACAAAATAATATTATAAGAAAAGTTGGCGAGCTTCGCGAGAACAACCATGAGAAAACAGTCGTTTCGCGGGGATACTTTGAACCTCTTTGCTAGGGAAGATCAAAATTATCATTGGTCCCACTCCTACTGGTATTACTAAAAATTGTTGGATAGAGAAGACAACAAAGTGTGGACCTCAGGTATAGTTCTTGTGGGATGTGTTCCAGAAGTCTTTGAATGCAAGGATATCGTCACCCGGTGCGTCGATAAGCTTATTCAAAACAAAAGAGTCATTGCATTGTAGAATAGTTCTCATATCTCGTTGGTGCCTTCAATATTTAGAGAGATGTTGAAATTTCCAGAGCCGAACCTGGTCTATTAAGGGGAGGAAGCTAGAAATTTCTTAAAAATCAAGAACAATGGAATCGATCTACTTCAATAATATTTGGATGACCCCGCGTCAATTCCTAAGGACATATCCAGAATCCAGGTAAGTTCTTTAAAAAAATCCTTATAAACAAATTGCATGGTAATTTACTCGAATTGTTGGCCAGGACTCTACAGAGACAATTCCTCGACTGGCACTATATGTATTGCATTTCATGGTTCATGAAAATGTTGTTTTCTACTGGACGAAGATTTTTTCGAATGAAACCATTGTACAGTTGACTAATTTCAAGACTGATAAAAGGTTGTATATGTCATCTTATTTGATATTTTCTATTACACATTGTCATACTTTTGAGGGTTTAAACATTGTCGAGAGAATTAAAATAAAGGTGGACCATGTGACCATGTGGTACCAAGCTCTATGGAGGTAGAGAGTTGGCCATCATTTTTATGAGGTGTATTCAAATTTTATATCTAAATTCAAGAAGTTGTTATTTGGGGAAAACACTTCGCAACTATCATTGGAAACAATGGATTTTCTGAAGGGAAAAGGAGTTCTTGAGAAAATGGAAGATTATAACGTCATCAAGGTTTTCTGCTCTATTGAAAAATCTATTTTCCTTCCCTATTATATATCTAATAAGCTATTTATCATTGAAATTGACAAGAAATATAAATTTCAGTTCCATACTTTATCTGAAAAAAGGAAAAAGTAGTACATACCTCTCCCATGGAAAGTTGGTGAAATTCTTGTCCGGGGAATTTCCAAAATAGATGAATATGCTTCTTATTTCGATAATTCTGACCTAAGATTCACAGAGGAAATCAAGGGTTTCGACTTGAATCACCTTTTTTGTAATCATTTGCTTTCAGTTGGGCTCAACCTTGCACTTTTAAATTCAGTCGTAAAGAAGAAGAAAATGACAGCCACAATCCTGGTAACCAAGAAACTGACAGAGGTTCTGAAGATATAGAAATTGTCATAAGCACTACAGAGTATCATAAAGAAAGAGGTAAACCCTCGAATGATAAAAATGTCCAATCACTAGTTGTCTCTAGAAGAAGTGTCTTACCAAAGGCAAATCCTCAGTTAGGGACATCCCACATAAGAAAAATGTGTAGCAATAACTCAGGAGATGATGAAGAGAGGAACCCTCCTAAAGGGAACCTGGAGAATCCCCATAAATTACGGGTCAAAAAAAAGGGACTAATTCACAGTGGGAGGGGGATGAAACACATGCCCAAGAAGATGATTTGTTATTAGATAACATGGATTTGGATATAGATATTGACAACATTACTTTCCCAGATGTAGAAGTATCAGCTCAGGAAAATGTATAACCTGTCTCCACACTCATGATCTAGGCCGAGACATTTTCTGATGAGGAAACATTTGTTGTACAAAATGCATCTTTTGATAAGGAATCTAAGAAATTAGTTTTTGAGAGAACTAAAAAGAGTAAGAGTGGGAAGCTACGGTCTACCATTGATACTCAAGATATGTTACCTTCCAAATTATCATCTATTCATAGAGTTATAGGGGATGCACTTGATGTTTCAATTGCACACATGGAAGAAGAGAATTCCCAGTTGAAAGAAAGAATTAAATAATTGGAGGAAACACTCATGCCTCCACCTATTCTGGCTTCTCCCGTTGCAATGATTTGTCCTGGAAAAGGTCTTCAAGAAAACCCAAAACCAAGTTCAAGGGTCAAAGGAATTTCCAGTTTAATCACTATCACTCGACATTTCGTTGAACAAAATATTAAGAAAATGATGTCATTAATTGTCGAACTGTGGGATATGGCAAAGAGTTTTTCTTCTCTTGGTTTAAGAATTCAAAATACTAAGGAATATTTAAAATTAGATTTAAAAAATGATGAAGGGCTCTACATTGACGGAGTTGTGATGTTTATAATGAAAGTTTCGGCAATGAAAGAGCAAACAAGAAAGCAATAAAATCTACCTTCTTCGAGCCACATCAAACAATTGCAATCATGTTGGATGGAAAGACTTAATGTATTAAAAGGTTTGATAACTCAATTGACTGACTTATCAAGAAGGAAAAATGAAGCATATTTAAAATTCCTTGATTCGGATATCGTTGAAACTACCATTGAAGTCTTGGACACTAAGTATCTTTCAAATTCTATGCTCATGACTCGACAGTATATCAAAGAGAAAATTGAAGAATTAAAAAGGATATTGGATGAAAAGTTTGCTAATATGATGGAACTTACACATGATGACATTGACATCTGGCTTGTCGAGTACGCAAATAAAAATGAAGACATTGAAAATATATTACAAAATTTATCTATTGATCTTAGGTAAATTGAAAAGGAATTATTTAATGTTAAGAAAAAACAAGAAGTAATCGTTGCTCCATTGAGGGACTTTATCCAAGAATGGTTGAATAACTCAATCGCCAAGATTTCCAAAATTCCAATAGAGGTAGTTATGACCGGTAATCAAATTGCAACCATCAAGAGTATAAAGGAAGTGAAAGCTAGCAAATGAAAGGAGAGAGATACCATCATAGTAAGTCCGTGTTGAGCACATGCTTCTTTCTTTATCAGTTTTCATCCAATTTTTCTTCTTATTTGAAGAGAAAGGTATAACTGAATTCTGATAACTTTCTCTTTGTCTCTTTCCAAATTCTATTGTTCGACATCTGCCCACTTTCTTCCTTCTACGTACTATCTTCTTGTATATGTTTTCTTTATGGTCTATGGAAGCCCCAATATCAGTCCTTTGGACAAACGCCTTTAAATTTCAAAGCATTGTAATAGACTTTATTATTTTTGAGAAATCCCAGAGAACTAATTCAGGATCAGTTTTGATTGTATTTTATAACTTTGAGTTTTGAGTATAAAGTATTTGAAATTGATCTATCATAATCTTCTTTTGAGCTATACAAGCATTTACTCTATAAAAGTTCTCTTATGTGTCAGGACCATCTTCTTTTATTTTGATGTGAGCAGAAATATTTATTTTCACTATGATGGATGTGAGGAATTTTTTTTATTTTCTGTAATGTGTGAGATTCCTAGTCCATTTTCGAGGAATGCTCTTTTATAAATATTTTCACTTTTCAACATTTTAATCTTTCTTTGAGCATAAAAGATTGGACTATCTTAAGGTCCTATATTATTTCTTGATCTTGAAGTTATTAAGAATATCATAAGCTAAAGAGGGGTACCACCTCTATAAAAATGCAGGAGGATTCATATCCTTGTGGGGTTTCCATTTCAGTTCTGACGGATTCAAGCGTCAACAGGGCCTCAAATCGGCCCTTGAAGTTTAGGACTTGAAAAAAACATAGAAAATTACCAAGGTTGAAAACCATGTTTTGAGATATTGGAATAGGTGGGTGACCACCAATATCCACCTAGATCATTCCTCCCCCATTTGGAAGTAATTTTCCTCATTGTGTCAGGTTCTCGTGGGAGATGGGGAAGATTTTGTTGAATTTGAACCTAGGTGAGATGCTTGCCTTGTTGAAGAAGTTTTCATGTTTGTACTTGGCATTAGCTTATTGAAGGATGTCATGAACCCATTGTTGGAGGGGTTGGATCTGTTCAACCAATCTAGTTACATGATTTTCCTTTGTTTGAGTGTGGGATGACTCTATTGGTGAAGATGCAACATTAAGATCTATATCAATGGGGGTTAATGGTTGGAACCCAAAGAACACCTCAAAAGGGTTGTAGCAAATAAATCTATGAAGGTATATGTTATAGATTTGTTTGACTGGGTAGTGCAGAGGCACCTCCATAGGTGAAGCAAGAATATCCTTTTTCTCTTCTACAATATTTTCAACCTACTCTGCTAGATAGAAAGGTCTTGGGTCGAGGCTGTAATGGTCGTAGTGTCCTTTTGTTCACCTTCTGATTGGATCATGAAGAAGCTAAACTTTGTGGTATGAGAGACTACTTTGCGACATTGTTTTTTCAAGACAGTAGTCGAAACTACCTCTGATGCCTTGTAGGGCTAACCCCCCGTAGTAACAATGACACTATGGGGTAAAGACTCATAAACAACATGATACTTCCAGATATATGGTTGGCCTAAAAGAACATCATCTACTTCTAGTGGGGCACCATCACACAGTACCTCATCCTTGAAAGGCTTGATGTCGTAGGACAAGAGACAATGTTGGTTGATGCAGAGGTCTCATTCCTGGAAAAACCACCTGATGTTGTATGGTTGCGAGTTTGGTGTTGTCGACAAATCCAATCGCTTGACGACCTCTGTTGAGATTAGGTTCTTTTGGTTTTCAGTATCAACAATGAAATGCAGTGGGGTACCCTCACCTGGATCTGTGAATGGAAGAGACACTCCCCCTCCTCGAGCTCCTCTAGTTCTTCTAGTTGGATTATTGTGGTCACGATGGTAGCAGTGGGTTCTGCATCGATGATCTATTTTGTTTTATTGTTTTTTGAATCATAGTCTGAGTTGGGGTTCGACTATTTTTATTTGAGCTCGACCACTAATGACTATTTCGAGCAACATTCATTGGTGTTGTGCCAAGGGATTTTGTGGAATTCACACCACTTTCAAGTCACGGGGTCATCACTCAATGAACATGTGACATAGCAACTCCATTAATGGGATATTAAAGAATACTCATAATTTCACTAGATATTGATAAATACCTCCAAAAATCATTTTGTTGAACCCCCCTCCTAATACGTATTTCTAATAAAAGAAACCCTCATTTTTACTAGATATCCCTTTTGATACCCCCCAATGCCTATAAACCCCTTGATACCCTACACCCCCCCCTAATACCTACAATATATTGACTTTATTTTTCGCAATTTAAAAACCCCCTTTATGAATCAATGTGATAAGATATCGGTCAACAAGGTGAAGGCCCCGTGTTTCCAATGTCCTTCTTCATCTTCCCTTTACCCTTCTTTTCATGTGGCTTGAATTGATTGTTCTTTGACTTAGGGTCACCTTTACCATACTTTGGTTGTTGCATATTTGCAAACCCAAACTTTTGCTTGTTTTGTTGCTTAAATTTCTGCTCGATTTTGACAACATATCGATAAGCGTCGCCCAGTGACGATATGTCTAGAAACACAATTTTTGTTTGAATGTACTTGTGTAGACCCCCACTATATTTTAGAACAAGTTGTCGCTTGGATTCTTTGATACCCAGCTCGTTGCGTAAGGTATGGAAGGTATTTGTGAACTCTCACATTGTTTGGCCCCTCCCATGACGTAGTGTGGTCCAGCTCCTGTATTGGTCATCATAGTTTCCACTATGGTAATATTGTTCCGTGATGGCATCCATAAAAGATTCCAAGTGGGCTCGGCCCCAAGTATTCCAGACTCCTCTATGGAGTTTCGCTCACAGGAGCGCAAACATGATATTTTCCCTATTGGAAAAATTGTGAACAAAGAAATAACATTCTAGTAGATTTAACCACTTTTCCAAAGAATCCACATCTATCTAACCTTCAAATACAAGAATATAAAAATTAACTTGTACCTTGAATGGGGCGAGGCCTCCAAAGTGGCTGCTTGATGAAGATGCATCTATTGTTGTCGAAAGTCGTCAAAGGATTTGGGAAAAAATATCCATCATCTCAATTCTCTTTTGCGCGAGGACTTCTGTGAGAAACAAATTGATAGGATACCATGCTCCCTCGGCTCTCTTTTCTTCCACCATGGGAGATTGTTTGGGTAGGTTTTCCTCAAGAGAAACTAGCTCGAGACCCAACTTTCTATACCCTGACCTAGTCGGGGACATGCATTAAGAAATGACAAGGAGCAAACTGCTCTGATACCACTGATTTGGATTATGCTGAGAACAAAATAAAGGAAGAGATATAACAAGGAAATACACAAACATATTTCAAGAAACACATAAATAAAATAATACACAATTTTTATTAATGAACGAAATGTACAGGAAATGTAAAATGTAGAGCGAACTGAACTCGCTAGAATGGTGGTAGCTTATCTCTGAGAAGCAATGTGATGGATTTGAACATTCGCAAGAATATGTCTACAATGAGGCTCAAAATGCCTTGTTAACATAAAACATTAGTGAGAAAATCCTAAACATCCAAAACCCTAACCCCAGAAGATGAAATGCCAAATGTTTTGTGGGCCCCGATGGGGGTAGTTGATATGTCAACTTCTCGAGGGTGTAACTTTTGCATTCGATCTCTATTTGGGGCGCTTGGTATATCATTGGAAAGGTCTAGCTAAGAATTACAACTTTTGGTTGGGGCTATTGTATGTTGTTGGCAACTCTTGGCCCCCAGAATGTCCAAAAATGTCATTTAGGGCCTTAAATTGGCCCTAGCAATTTAGGACCTGAAAAAAAACGTAGAAAATTACCAAGGTGGAAAATTGTGTTTTGAGCTAGTGGAATAGGTGTGTGGACACCAATATCCACCTGGATAAAACAAAGTTAGGCTTGGAGAATATCCTTGGATGAGATATGTTAATAAATTAAAATTATCTAAATCTTTAAAATTTGAATTAATAAATATGGAAATTCTCAGCTTAGAAAATGCAATAGATTAAGAAGCAAGATCAATTTGGAAGGTTGGAAATCAAATACTTAGTTGAATTTGTAGGGTAAGTTAACAAAGGAATGACAACAATATATATCCAATTTGAGGAGTAGTGTTATCGTACTTAGTGCATTGGAAGATGAAATCATTTGGTCTAAAAATAATTCCTCAAAATTTACACATCCAAATTATAATATGAGACCAAGATGAAGGAAATGAAGGAAACATAGGAATGGTCATGATGGAAATATGATACGGATTATTTTTGGAACAAAATGAAAGCAGGGATATTACAATAAAATACACATAAAGAAATGCCAAAAACAGAGAAATACAACAATGCATGATTTCTATTAATGAAAGAAATGTAAAGGCTATAAAAATACAGAGTGCAAGACTCGCTAGAATGGTGGCAGCTTTATCTCTGAGAAGAGATGTGACGGCTACGCTCATTCGCAAAAATATGATTACAATGAGGCTCTGAAGGCCTTTTTATGATAAACATGAATTTCAAAACCCTAGACATCCAAAAACCTAACCCTAAGAGATGAAGCGCCAAAAGTCATGTGGGCCCCATTGGGGTAAGTTAGTACATCAACTTCCCGGGGTCGTAACTTTTGCATACGATCTCCATTTTAGGCGTGTGATAACCCATTGGAAATATATTTTCGAGAACTATGCATTATGTCATCAAAATATAACTTAATCTATAGTTTGACTATGTCAAGTGAAAAAAAACATTGTTTAGAGCCCCAAAACGACCCTAGAAGTACAGAAATATGTACTGACATGAAAACTTCCAAAATAAGCCAGTTGGAATAGGTGGGTGGCCACCAATATCCACCTGGATGTTGTGTAGGGATTCAAGACAGCCCTGTAAGTGAAAAAACCACAATTACAAAGAAATGTCCCATTACAGAGAAACGTGTTGAACTAAAAACTGTCCAGATGAGCTAGTTGGAATTTGGAACAGGTGGGTGGCCACCAATATCCACGAGGATCAAAATATATATGGAAAATTAAATGTCCAATAAAAACCAAAGTTTTATTTTGGTTGGCACTATCCAATAAAGTGTTGACATGGAATAATTGCAAGAAGAGGGCATAACAAGGCTCAAGATGGTGTATTTTATGTAAAAAAAGATGAATCGATAGACCATTTTCTAATGCATTGTCCTTATTATAAATAAATTTGAGGAGAGGCTTTAAAACTAACAAAAGGAAATGGAAAATGGGAAGGGAAATTTATGTTAGAATGCTTTGCAAGATGGCATAGGGATAAAGAAATAAGCAACCATAAATATTTTCCTTGTATGGTGGCATGGTAAATATGGTTGGCTAGAAATTAGATGAGCTTCCAAGGTAAGGAAACAGTCTTAATGCAAGTCAATGACTAGGTAAAATATTCATATGGAGTTATATGGAAACCAATAAAAATGAAGGGCGAAAGAAATGTGAAGACTTTAGATATTAATAAGTCAAAGGAGGAGGTACATGTGGAGTAGGAGGTATTATATTTATTAAGGATAACCATGTTGCTTCTTTCAAGGTTGTAGTTGGAGTTGGAACTAATAATAGAGCAAGGATGTAATGAGCGATTTTATGCTCGTAGTGGAATGGGTTAATGGAAATCACGGGTTGGAAAATCTTCTACTAATGCCTATTATGGATATAGTTAAACATGAAAGGTCTCACTTTGAATTTCTGTCGTTCCAACATGTATATATGGAACCCAACATGAAAGCATATATGTTATCAAAGAAGCCCTTAATATTGTAGGAGGGAATGATGAAAATGGGTGAAGAAACGAAGGGGCATACCCTCCTAGACACATGTCTCTCCATTTATTCCTAGAAATAGATCGTGTGATGGTAGTTTGTGTTGGAATGTTCTAGTTTATTGCCAATTTGTCTCATTCGTGTTAAATATTTATGGTTGTGTTAGGCTTCAAACCTAGTTGGAAAACATAGTGAATTTTGGTTGATCTATAAGAATATAGGCATGTAGGTTTTATGGGGAAGATGAATCTCTATAGGGGTGGCAGAAGTGGGGGGAGTCTCCATGATCCTAGAGGAGCTTCAACAATTTCCTATGCCCAAGGTCTTGGTCATCTATCAAACAATTCAATAGAATAATATGCCCTCAAGGAGGAAAATACTAAAACTCTCCCATTCTTCGAAGATTCAATGATCGTCATCAAGACAATGATTGGAAAATCCACCTAAAGGATCTAATTTAAAAAACATTATCGTTGGAATCAAGTAGGAAACCAACTCTTTCACCAGAGTCTCTTTCTTCCACATCAAGATAGTTTTAAATGAAAAGGAAAACCAATGGGCCAAATGAGAAAATGATCTTAGCTCTGACATCTTGGTTAAAAATAGGGATCAAGACTTCATGGTATATTTTCAAATGTATTGGTTTAAAAAAAAACACAACTTTATAGAACCTTACATATTCCATATTTTAAAAGAAATCATGCCCACTAAAAGCCTCCTCATTGATACAAACCTTGGGTGACTAATTAGTTGGTGCCTTTTTATTTTTTTGAGGTTGATTTGTATTACATTGTGCCTTCCTCTTTTTCCATCAGTAGTTGAAGCTCAGATGAACCAACAAAAAGATTCAAAGGAGGATCCACAGACTAGAGAATCCCTACAACAAGTCACCCCTAATTTTCTAGCTTCACAATCCTCTCTTGCATTATACCCAATTTCTCTTCCAATTCTTTGAACCTCTAATTGTTGTTTTCCATGAAAATTTCAAACTAAATTTCATTTTTTTTAGAGATTCTACTAGTAGGTTTGACCCCGTTGCCTGACTATGCATAACTTGAGACTCAACTCAAAATTTTCTCTCCCAATCCTTCCTCCATCCCTCCCATTTTAAAAAATAAAGTCATAAATCTTGAATTTGGCCCACATAAAACTCGCATCTCCTAATCCCTCTACACAAATACAAATTCTCATAGATTTCACATCATTTTGAATGTCCATGGGCATTAACCATTGTTTTTATCCCAAACCAATCCTTCCAATGAATGTCCATAATTTACACATAGGATGAATTCTAAATTGGTACCAAAGCCAAGGCGAATGAGCTACACCGCAAATTCTCTCCAAATCTTGGTAATCCACTTTTAGCATGGAGCAAGAGACTTAAAACTAGTAGAATCTTATAGACTAAAATGTGCATAAAAGCACATGAAGGCTATTTTCCCATCCCCCACAGACTTGATAAATGAAATTGTCGATGAAGAATCATGTGGGAGTACATGGAGTTGAAGGGGCTTTAATGACCATCTATTTGTGACCTTCAAGAATCACCACTTATCTCTACATTGTGAATTCCCCAAGCTTAGGATTGTGATTTGCCAACCCTTATATTACTATCAATGCCTCTACTTGATTGTTGGTGGCCTTGCCTAATCCTCAAGCCAATGTTATTATTTGATATCCATTGTGATCAAGAGTAATACCCCCTGCACTTGCCACCCCTATTATAATTGTTAATATTATTGGTCAATTATTATTATTATTATTATTATTATAGTAATCGGTATTACTTATCAATTTTTAAAATTAATTATAATAATCAATAATATTAATTATTAAATAATCCTTTCTAATAATAAATTACTATTAATTAAATACAATAATTTGTATTGGTTACTAATAAATTATTTTAATTCTTTTTAATTTATTATAGTTAAATATAATTTATTATAATTAAAATACATATTAAAAAAACTTTTTTATCTTTTATCAGTTATTTTTAAACTAAACATGTGAAAGCATATTGAAGAATGCTCATAAGAAACACCTCAAACCTATAGGAATAATCAAGTAATATTGTACAATGAAATAAATCATTGGTACCACATATGCAATGTGTTTCTTTGAGCGCTCTCCCTCATCAAGGATCAATTGTAACTCCCTAGCAAAATGGCATCATAATGGTGTGTAGATACGATAACGATTTTATGAAACACATTTTTTTACAGGAAATGTCATGATGATGCTATTAGGATGCCACATTTCAACCTATCAACATTCATGATGCATATTAGATACAACTAAATGCACACATGACGTAGTCGATGCCACTCTTGGTGCATGTCAACACAACCATGACACTACTAAATAATAATGTTTTTGTGGGGTTTTTCAACATCATGTAATGACACAATGAAGGTGCACATATGACACAACCACAATGCAAGAAAAGATGCATAGAGATAGCATGCACAGACAAAAAAAAATGAACCAAGTTTGTGAGGACTATAACAACATGGATGTATTGTAACAATGTTTTTCCTTGTAATGGAATCATAGTTCTAGCCATCTTAGACCATCGTATATTATATTATAGAATTAATATTTTCATATGTTGAGTTTATCGTGGAAGGCCTGTTACATGATCCATAGAAGTATATTTACATCATCTACATGCTTAGCCATTCACTAGTCAAGCCTTAGCCTCAAGCTCGATGCTAGTAATACATGCTAGCATATTTACATCATTTACACACAAGGTCATTTATTTGAGCTCACATGGCTCAACTCCCATCATTTTTTTCTTTCCATGTAACATATCCCATGGAAAACCCCCAAGCACTTCCCCTCATTTCGAGGTGGTACCTAGGGTAAACCCTATATTCTTCAAGGCACAAGGCCAATTCAACAACAAAGATTGAATATGTTACAACAATATACTCATTATGATATCGACATGTCGCTTATGAGAATAAAACTTGGATTGGGAGCATAACACTCCATCCCACAACTACTCAGAATAGACTCAATTAACAACTCAACTCCCATCATTATAACCACACATTTACATATTATACATAATTTGATCCAACACATTCTATGGGTCAAAACTAGGGTATCACGATTGGATTGGATGGATTCCCATGTGAATTTTACAAAGAAACACAGGTGTTTGTTGGGCCTAACCTCTTACATGTCCAAAGGAAGTTATGAGGAAGCGATCCATAGGATTTGGAATCAATTAGGGTTGCATAAATTTCACTCCTAAGGTGGTGTATCCCAAGCTCATAATAATATGGAGGCCAATTACTTTATTAAACACCTACTATAACAACCTTGCCAAGGCCTTGGCATTATGTATAAAAAACATTTTGCCTGAAATAGTTAGGTTCGAGTAGTTTGGCTTCATTCAGGGCCATTATATCTTGGATAATGTTATTTCCATGTGGGAGGGAATGAAATAGTCTCATTCTTTAAGCTTGTATGAATTCTTTGTTAAAACGGGCTTTTAAAAATACTATGACCAAGTAGATTATCTGATGCATGAGCATCTTTCCGACTTGACAGATGCGTTAACAAATCAACACGTCAACACGCATTTGGAGATAGGGAGAGGCACTGACCCTCTCGTTTTCAAAATTCGAATTATAAAATTAAGTTAATTTATGTGTAAGGTCAATAAATGCCAAAGTCATGCCTTTGGACAGGTGTGGATGGGTTCATCGAAATAATCGACTATAAGCAGGTCTAGATCCATGTCAAGTTTGGATCTTTGTTCAGTGTAATGAGTCATAGGGTTAAAGTGTCTTAACGGAAATGTTGATGGCACTAAGGTGGTGGAGAGGATAAGCTCATAGAGCCCTCTTTTGTAAAAAAAGAGAGATATTTTGTATAGAGATGAGTTTTTTTTTATTAGATTAGAAGAGATAGGAAGTAGAGAGGGGAGAGAGACTCTATTCCAGTCCAAGCTCTTGTACACATTTGTAAAGAGACATTGATATTAATATGAAGAAAGGTAGTTTTTCCTGCATATGATGTCTATTTATGTTATCTGTGGTATTTGAATGATATATGTATATGTTCATATATGTTGTAGATGTATATGTTAGTTTTCATCTATAGGATTAAGATAGACTTCTTAATCTTTGATAGTTGTTGAGTTATTTATGGGTTCTTTAGGCTATGCAGGGAGTGCATGACAGAGTGTCAAGGACTCTGTGAGCTGGTGCAAAGAGTGCACATCTGAGTTCTGTGTTGAATTCAGGAAGAACGTGCCATGAGGGCACACCAAAAGAATTATATACACAAGAAGGAGTCTCAAGGTTGTTGAATACCTTAAAGGAAAATATGTGCAGGAGATAGCACAATTCAAAGTTATTGAATACTTTGTTTGCTTTGCAAGATGTGAATTGCGGAGGATAAAGGGAGTTAGTCGAAAAGAAATTTCCTTTCAGAAGTTCCAAAACCCAGAAGGAAGAGTGAAATGAAGCGTCAAAGCAAGGCTTGTGTCAACTCTCAAGCTCAGAAGGGATAAAACTTTTCAGAAGTGTTGACGAGATCCAAGAGTTGGACTCATAGGAGGACAAAAGGTTCGAAACCTTTGAAGACTGATAAATCTTCTAAGTCGGAAGAAATTAGAAGCTCGAGAGGAGGAGCGATAGTGGTCGTTGGATCATAGAGAAAAGGATCAAAAGTCGTCTGATTTGTGTAAGATGCACGAGCCTTAATGTTTCGCACACACGGGAGAGAGAACCTATCAAGGTTTGAGACTTGAGATTTTCGAATCCTGAAGAGACGGAAAGTAGAAGTGAAATCTCAGTCATTGGATCATCTGAAGAGGACCTAAGCCATCGGATCGACCAAGTGAATCTGAGTCGTCAGATATCGTAAGCTTAGGAGGAGGCAAGCTTGAAACTTGAGATTCCCGAAGCGTGAAGAGCCAGAGAGCCGAAGCGAATCTAGATCGTTAGATCCAGAAGGGTACGTGTCGGTAGGTCATGAGATTCAAAGGAAGGCAAAGGTGAAAGGTTGAAATATCCAAAGCCCGAATAGCCAAAGAGCTGAGAGTCATCGATCTACAAGGGGACAGTCGCCAACAGATCACGAGCTGCAGGTAAAGTGTAGTGGGGTTTCAATTGAGATATGAGATTGTCGAATCTCAAAGATTTGAAGTAAATCTGGACCACTAGATCTAGAGGAGATGTGGCGTGAATCCGTGGACTCTGGGTAAAGTCCCGAAGTGATTCGTAGCCGTCGGATCTAAGAGAGACGTGGCATAAATCCATACACTCCGGGTAAAGACCCGAAGTAATCCTCAATCGTCAGATCAATAAGGCACGTGTCAGTGGATTATAGCCTTCGGATAAAAGGCATTGGGAAGAAGGCTGAAGTTTGAGATTTCAAAAGTCCGAAGTCCGGGATTGTGAAGGAGATCGCAACCATTGATTTAAGAGGGACATATCTGGTCCATAGATTTGAAAGGTGCAGATCTTAACCATCAGTTCAGACAGTATCGTCAAGATCGAGAAATCGACAATCCTATAACATTGTGGTGACAAGAAGTGTGCGGACTTTAAAACATTGAAGGTGGGCCTCAATTCATACCGTGGTTTCGCCAAGAAGACACATGGAGGTTCGAGGAGAATTGCGGGCCGAAAAGCATTTTGATCCCAAACCGCTATTGGTCACGCCTGCAATCATGTGGTCACAAGAAGTCACTGCCCAGGGTCATATCAAGAGGGGGCTTATCAGAAAAAGAGCTAACGCCCAATACTTTGATATTTCACAGAAGAGTGAAAGGGAAGGTCACAGGTGCTATTAGACCTACACCAAGGCATCGAAGGGCCCTGTGTTTATATACAAAAGGGAACCATTAAGGTTCTGGAGAGTCACTTGACTTAAGAATCAAAGATCCTAGACCGGGAGGTCACGCATCCCTTTGGGGAGAAGGGGGGGGG